>OMLB01018388.1:14832-25116 GCA_900302555.1 Myripristis jacobus | reverse complement strand
TTGCTTCCCCAGCCCGCCCTACCCCCCCTTTCTCTCACAACTGTTTTCGCATGTCTGAATGACATGTCTGGAGGGGCTGAAAAGGGAGAGTGTGACAGAAGCAGATGAGTTTGTTGAGCGTTTCATGACTGCTCTCTTGGACATTTCCCACCAACAGGCAGGTTTGTCATGCACTTACTGTTGATATTATAGCATCAGCGCGGAGCATTTTGACATGCTGGCATGCACCCACGAGTCCTTTTAGGGTCTATTTGGGGGTGAAATGTTTGCCAAAACTGCTCAGTGTTGAGGGGTGCCATAAAAACTGCTAATAAAGTTGTCTGTAGATGTCGTGTTCAAAAAGCCTTCTCCAGTTTTAATATTGCTTCAAAGGAGAATGAGTAATAGGAACAGCATACTGGCTGTGACTCACCACAAATGCTCAGTTGCCTCTTGAATGGATGATGTGTTGTATTTTTCCAGTTCTGTAACCTCACATGCAAATGAAAGTCAGACAGTTGATAAACTACGGTTCATCTGAACATGGCTTTGAGGGTTGTACCGTACGACCTTCACAATGTATAAACATAAGATAAATTGAAGTATCATATCATAAAATGTCAATTCATCAACACCTTAACTAAAGTAAATACCCTTTTTTCTCACAAAATTTTGTAATGTGACCATGATGTCATAACATGCAAATGATGTGTGCATGAAAAGTAGAGGAAACACATTAACCTACCATGAGAGGATTATGTAGAAGAGACACAGCTAGAAACTCAGACTGCTCAAGTTCAATTCCAAACTCATTCCAAGAAGTTTTAACTTTTGTTATTTAACCATGACCAAAGTTTACCCTAACTTTAATCAAAATGTTTTCATTGCCTGTAGGGCATAGCCGTGTAACAATATCATATCAATATTGTGATATGAGACGAGATATCATCTGGGATTTTGGATTATAATAACTGTTGTCTTTTCCTAGTTTTAAAGGCTGCATTACAGTAAAAGTATTCTGAACCTAGACTGGCCTAGCTGTTCTGTGATCTGCCTTTACCTGCTTTTTCATCATTGCAATGGACTGGCAAGCTGTCCAGGTTGTTTCCCTGCCTTCTGCCCTATGCATGCTGGGATAGGCTCCAGCCATCGCACAACCCTGATGAGGATAAGTGAGAATAAAATCGATGGATGGATGGATCTATGCTTGGTCATTATGTCCAACTTAATTTCTCAGTTAATTTATTTAATTTAGTTAACCAGTGATTTTTCATAAAAAATTTCTCATATGTAAATGTCTTATGAAAGCACCAATAACCATCCCTACAATTTGCCACAGTGTCAATATCGGGGTATTCTGGCAAAGATATCTTGATATTTGATGTTTTTTTTTTTCCATCTTGTCTAGCCTTAGTTGCCTGTACCTAACCCTGACTTTAACTTCAGACAAGCCAATATATTGTGAAATATTCACATAATGTGTTTCCACAACATGCAATTTGTGCTTCAAAGTTTGCGCTCGTTTCTCAAAAGTTTATGAAACTGTGCTGTCCTTTTTCACTGCAATTTTCTGTGGAGGTGAAATACACTCCAGTTTTTATAAGAAATGCTTATAGAAGTAGGACTACATCTATCAGCCTGGAAACAAGTGTTTGATGTATGAACCCAAAAATATAGATTACACTTATTACCCAACCCATTTCTCCATTGGAGATTTTTCTCCATCTTTCTCTATTTCTATACCTTTCCTCAGCCTCATTTCTGGCCTCATCGCTGCTGGCTGCTTTAGCTGTGAGGACATTGGACTTCAGTTTCAGGCCCCTCTAGACACAGAAATGTGCTTATGCAGAGAACTGCTCATGCTCCACTGGAGAATTTGGCAGTCTTTGCCAGCCAAGCCTCCTCATGGCAGATTTGTCTGCTCATTTATTGTGTCTAATTCCTTTTGCTGGCTAAGGAGCTGCCCAGCCTGCATTGAGACCCCCTAAAGAGCTTGACATCTTAGCAGTCTTCCCTCAAGACTTAGATGACAGTATTGTCATGTAAGGAGGCTACTTTTGCGCCATTGAGAGGAAAGCCCCTTTCAGCGATTATCCTCTTTTTGTTATCTGCTGAATATGTAATGCCATGGCTGGATGGAGGTGAGGTAACATATCTGATTCAAACAAGACTGCAGTTCAGTGTCATTGTCTGTCGAAAGCTGTGTTCTTTGACAATTGCCGCAGTTGTATTCATACAAATGGAAGCATGCCATTAGAAGCTGATGCAGCTTTTGTCAAATACAGGGACAATGGGGAGCTGCAGTGGATGAAGACATACAAGCCACACAGAAACAGATTCCAGTTGTATTTTTTTTCCCCACAGATGTATAACTTCTGTCATGCCAGAATATCCTCTTACCAGCAGCAGTAGGAGTTTATTGCAAAAACAAAATACACGGTGTTTCTCTATATCTATCATTGTCTCTTTTATTTTTTATTTTTTTGCCATACACACACACACACACACACACACACACACACATAAATGCATTCAGTTTGATTTACCTCTGAGACTATATTACACCAACAGCCATACGCACAATTCGTAAAAAAGACTATCTAATGACAAATAAATGTTTGTTGCATTATTAAGAGATGTAGAATTCGATTTTTATTTTTTTTTTGGAAAAAATATAGATATAATCTTTAGGCCTAATTTTCCTTCATGACACATTTCACTTGATTTTTACATTAATAATTTGGGAGTAGTACTACAACATTCTCATCATTACTTCAAAATGTATTGTCTATAATATGTCACAGATATGAAAAAAAATATTTTGTATGCTACTGTGGACGGTTGAAAGACTTTGGGATGTTTTCTCATGGCAAGAGATGTTTTTGTTTGCCGACCCCATGTGCTTTGATTCACTTCTGTCTGAGAGGCCGCCGACTAGCAGCCAGATGTCAGACCAGGGGGACTCGCCGCAGGAGCTAAGACCATGCATCCATAACACCACTGGCCAGTAAATCCGAGCTATCCCTTTAATGTGGTGCAGCTTCCTGGTTGGGCTTGAGGATTTTGTTTTAAAGCACTGTGGTTAGCTTGCAGGCCAAAACACTGACCCACTGGCAAACTTTGCTGTAAAAACATGCCCAGAACTTTGTACAACCACCAATACTGCGCTGTAGTTTTTTTTTTTTTTTCAGAGACTGAACAGAAAAAATGAGCCAGAATGTGTGCTCTGTTGTCAGAGCCGCTCGCAGAACTGAAAGCCCTGCATACAGCACATACACATTCACGTATCTTGAAGTAATGGTTATTTCAGATGATGTTTACAGCAGAAAATAGTCTGTGAATTCAAATGGCTATGATGGTCAGTTGGAGTAGTGGATTTTACAAACTTAATCTGGAAGCGAGTGTAACCTCCCTAACCCTAGTCATACAGTCTGCAGCCCACGGATGGCACATTTATTCAGCAAAATCCCATAACTTTTTCAGACATACAAGTGAAAGCTATGCATCTCTTGACATGAACTCCATTTCAACCTCATCCTTGGGATAGTTCTTCTGTAATTGAAACAGAGATAGTGTCCCCGAACCCAGCACCATCGCCTCATCCTCTATGTACAAATAGATTGTTAAATGGACAGCCAGCAAATGTTTTGAGTTGATTTCTGTCACCCCCCATCTGTCAGTGTGAACATCCGTCAGTGGACGTATTGATTTAGCAATACGGCTGAGATTGGCTGGGAGTTAGGGGGCGGTACATCAAACTACAAATCAAGAGTTCAACACTCAGGAACAGGTAGTGCTCCACTGAATCTTGGCTGGAAATGTGAGGCAAGAGACTGTTACAAGTATGACATAGTGTTTGGGATGAATGGGTGCTGCATTTTGGATGTTTCGGAACAACAGAAAAATGTTAGATTTTCCCCCGAGTTGGCCTTTTTTTTGCGTCAGCACAGTGGATGCAATACATTCCCCCCAAATACCTGTTCCAAGTACAAATATGACATACATTGATTACACTTTTAGTTCAGTTCTGTTGGTGAACCGATTTGAGCCGTTCACTTGATAGACAGATTTGTTAATCTAACAATCACTAGAATAAAAGCCATGATGAATGCCTCCACAAAACAGGCCTGAACACTTTTCTTCTTCCCCCTCATCACAACTCAACAGAGCAGTGCTGTAAAAAATGTGCTACAGAATTATAACTTTTAAGCAACATCTACTCTTGTCCTCATGGGTTAAAAGAAAGGCCTTTAATGATCTTAATTGGGTCTATTTGCCTTTGAACCCAGTTCTTGTCTCCACAACAAGGAGCCCTTGCCTTGGTATATTCAAATGAAAGCAGACTCCTACAAAGAGCAGACACACCCACGCAATGAGCCAAACTTATACACAAACACACTCACACACATACTTGCATATTCACAGGTTGGCGCGCACACACATACACACACGCAGTGAGCACTCATCTGAGGGCTTTGACTTTAGCAGATTGTCAGCCTTTGCAGACAGCGACACGTCAACATCACAGGACTCTGCCTCGGTGACAGGCGTCTCCATGGCACCCCTCAGATCATTGTGGCGCCACAGCGGCAGCTCCTCACATTTCAATCCCCCCTCTCTTCTTCCCCCACAGCTCCAACTCCAGGTTCTGGAAATATGGTTCAGAACAGAGCAAGACTCTGCTAACACACAGGGCAGAGTGCGCATACACTCGTACACACACACACACTCACACACTTTAAAAGATACACACACACCTACACAGTGCTCACTTCTAAACTGGGAGAAAAAAGGGGACAAAGCCATCCTGCATCGGTGCAGTGTTAAAATGGGACATGGCTGGGCTAGTGTTATGGCTCACATCAGTGTGAGTGCTGTACATTACCTCATTAGGTCTCTCCTGAGGGCTCAGCACACGCTCGTCACTGGCAAAATCAAAATGACTGTATTTATTTTGTAATGCACAGAGATGGGCAGTATTCTCATTAAGTCTCTTTAATTACCTTTGTGTATTTTGGAAATTGTTATCTCCACCGGGCGGTATCCTGGAGGGGATCATGTGTTTGGTCTTGTGCATGTGTGTGTGTGTGTGTGTGTGTGTGTGTGTGTGTGTGTGTGTGTGTGTGTGTGTGTGTGTCTGTGTGTGTGTGTTTTTGTCCACTGCTAATCTACCAAACGACTGAGCTAATCAGCCTAATATTTTTTGTGCACAGTTATGACTATATGACTTGTGGTTGCTATGATTCAAAACCTTTGAAAAATGATTGTTCTTGACACTTCCGCTCCCTCTCTTCGTTCACTGTCTAGTTCACTCGACCACCACTGCTCTCTCCCTCCCTCTCTCTTCACATAGCATACCACTGGGCCTACCAGCCTAATATTTTTATTTGTGGCAAAGAGCGAGAGGTGGCTTGTGAGCCGTAGGTTCCCGACCATGGTATAATGTGTGTAATAAACTGAAACAGAGAGAACAAGAAAAAACAAGCACATTTTCTATACTGTACTGTGTTATGTTTGAGTCATACTGTAATTTAATTTGTCATATGAAGAGTGTTTGACAATATAATTTGCTGTTGAGTCTCTGAGACATACATCCGGTGGAGATCTGCACTCTCCTGACTGCACTCTTTTATAGTTGTGTGATATAATTTGTGTGTAAGCTGAAAGAACTATGCAAACATTGCAAATGGTTCTGCTTGTTCGACTTAAAGTAACTGTGCATGACACTGGAGGATGGCGCGTGAAGGTATCATGTGGCTAGCTTGTGATTTGGCTTGGTCAGAGACTGTGAGAGAATTTTTTTGTTCCCATTTTTTAATGGGAACAGTTTGTTGTTGTTGTTGTTGTTGTTTTACTACTTTAGCTGACCTTTATCAAAATTAATGGCTTTCACTGCAAAAATTCATTTATTGCAGAGGAAAAAGGCAACTTTTGCAATCAGGTTAGAGCTAAAACCATACAACACCTGTTTGCTCCTCATCCATGTGCTGTACACATTTGCTTGAGCTTATGAACTCTGGAAGAAGTTAGAGGAAACTATTATGTTGATGTTTGTACTTGAAATAGTAATGTTATGACAGCCAACATTCCCAGAAAATGTTAATTTGGAAGGTAGAGCAAATGTTAAGTCAAAAAAATGCAATCTACATTTTCTTCACTGTAGTTTTGCATTTTAAAAACACAAATTGTCTTTAACTGAAATGTATTTCTTGATACCAGTGCTTTTTGTTAATGCACTTGATGTATTATACAGTTCATCATTTCAAAGCATCCGACTGCATAGTGCTCACACGTTGGAAGCAGATATCACGGTTCAGAAGCTGGCAGCAGGGATCACACACTTCAGATTATCTCTTTCCCATATGAGGTGATTATATGATGTAAGACGATAACAATAAGAGAGCACAGAAGGAAGATTTTTTTCCCACATCATTTGGATGGAACAGGGCAGGCAGACTTTTAGAACAGCTTTGAGGGGTAAAATCTACAGTCTTACACTTTTATTTCTCTACATTTTGGCAACACAGAACTTTTTCAGCTCTATAGCCTTCATCTGTGTGTACCAGCAAGAGTAAGACTTGACAAGTGCAACCCTTTGTTTTTACAAAATTTGATCAATTCGAGGATAGCACCCCGAGCAGATAAGGCCTGGTGGTATCTCAAAGGAAGCACATGAAAATCCATAGTGGCTGACATCTCATACATGTAGCTACAATACTCCAAAAACGGAGAAAAACAAAATATAATTTCACAGAGTAATCGAATAAATTATTAATTAATACTAACAAAACAAGAAACAAACCTAGAGCAAAAAGAAGGAGCTAAAGCAATACATGATATGATTTGTTTTCATTGTGATGCAGTAAACACATGCCTCCCCACCTTGCTCTCTGGAGATTTAAAAAAAAAAAACATGCTATTGATTTTCCTGTTGCTCTTCCATGCAGTGTGGTGGTGGCAGTTACCGGGGGCACTGATGAGTGAACACCATTGACATGGCCAATGGTGTTGCAGGGAAATGAACCAAACAAGAAAGCTGGGGAGCACTGGTGTAAAATCCCCGGAGGATCGCCATTCAAATGTTATGACCTTGAACGGGCCACTGCCTTCACATCTGCCTTGATGAACAACCACCTTTCATCATAAAGCTGTTTGATGCAGTCACGACTTCATAAGGGAATGCTTACTTTTGAGGTCCAGTGAATGTTTATATTTGGCATGACAATTTCTTTAATATGAAATATTGATTCCCTAACAGCAAACAAACGTTCACGCTGTCGTGTCCCATCGGGATGGCTGCATTTTGGACCACTCAGCTCATGTGTCCAAGGGTTTCAAAAGCAGTCTCATTTGCACACTTTGAACCAAGGAACAAGTAGACTAATGAATCATTTCTGGCTGTGGGCCATGCTGACTCAGGCTTTAAAGAACAACCAAACGCTTAAAACCAAGTTTGAGTAAAATCTGACATGTAATGCCGAGAAGCATGCGACTGAAATGGCTGTCTGCTATTGGCTGATCTTTGATGCCAGGTGATGTCATCTTATTTAGAGTACAACTGGTGGTGACATCTGCCACCAAAGATCAGCCAATAACAGATGGCCATTTCATTAGCACGCTTTTCACCATTGGATGTCAGGCTTTACACAGATTTGTGTTTGATGTGCGGATACGATTTTTTTCTGTACTGTCCATTGTTCGATTGGACCCCGGACACCAGCCTGGCATCGTTGGATAAACAGTTGAGCTTTCGATTTACATTCTATCTCGTTTCCCGTCTTTTCTAACATGATTAGCATTTGAACAGTCTATCATTTTTAAGTTTGTTCTCCAATGTTGACTGTAATGATAAGTTTACTTCATGTACAGCTGGATGGCTTTGGATACTTTTTTATTGTTACTAAAAAATTGAGAAGATATTATCAAATACATATTAGCGAAACTGTTTGCCGTGTCTGTGTGTGTGCATGCATCCCGTGGGATAACGTTGTGTGTTTGTCGTGTTCGCTCAGAGAGGTCTACTTGCTTGTCCTTGTTTTTATTTGCTTGTAAGAGCTTGTGTGGGGGTTTGCACCACTCATAATGTCACTGAACTGTCCCTAGGAGTAATTAAGAGCTTACCCCATGATCCTCCGGGGCGTCAGAGGGGATTGGCTTCACTCAATACCTCCAGCCTTCCTTCACCAGACTAGCAAACAGGGAGCCAAAACAGCCTGTGCACTGTGCGAGAGAGCCAATCAATGTTTTCATAATCTTCCCCCTTAATCACAGTCACGATAGTCTGTTATGAATGAGACTAGTGAGATGCAGTGGAGGGCGGCTGAACGCGAGTGTGGATCTATTCAAGCGCTGAGGCGTGGTGATACGCAACAAGTGAAAGGAAATTGAGGATGAAAATCAAGGAAATGAGAGTGAAAACGAATGGGAGGTTGTTTTGGCTGTTGTTTGAGCAGCAGGAGCTGGCAGTTGTTTGAAAGTTAAAGTACCTATATTCTCTTGAAAAAAAAACAGTGCCTGCTGATGAGTCACTGTTTCATGTACACACAGTATTTCACTCAATAGAAGCCTCGAATGAAGGGTGTTTGATTGTCGGTCAAGGTTGTGAATAGTGAAGGTCACGATCATAGTGAAGGAAGGATGGATGGATTTTTACCTTCGCTCTCTCTTTTTCAAGGAAAGGAGATGTGATGAAGTATTTATAAAGTGCTGGGTATAAACATGCATACACAGGCGTGTTGCTATATTCAGTGTAAACAACCTACACATATAACATGCAAGCACATGAGCATAGTCTCTTATTCCTTTTATACACACACACACACACACACACACACACGGACATCCGCACAATGCCCTGAGCTCACACCAATTTGAAACCAGCAAGGTTATTCATAAAAAGATAGATGTTGCTTTTTGCCTCTCCTGTCATTTCACAATCCATCTTAATGCAGTGCATGATAATACTCGGCTGTTGGGTTTTTCCTGCTCCAGGCTCCACACCAATGCAGCCAGTCCGACTGTTACACAAGGCTGATGATTAAGACAAATGACTCTTCAAAGGGGGTGTACTGTACTTCCCAGTGGCCAGAGAGGTAAAAGGAGGCCAAAATGCTTTGCACACAAGAAAGCTGTGATGACAAGGTACTAATAGGAGGTGATCTGTTGAGTTTTAAATGTCAAACGTTTTAATGGAATAAACCTGGTGAATCCTCCTGCTATATATGATGGAGGTCCATTATCAGTTTGGATAGGCCTGATGTATAGTTAAAAGTAATTTACTTGTATCTTTGATTTAAACTCAGAGCTGCCCTTTCAAGATAACATGAAAGGGCTCATGAAGAATCCAGTAATAAAGTTATTTGTGCTCCAGTTTGAACCAGTGGTGATCCTCCAACCATTTGGTAGAGATATTAAACAAACACTCAGGGTTGGGGAGCAACAGGTTACATGTAACAGTGTTATCTAATGAAATCACAAAATGAATGTAAGTCATCTGTTACAATTACTGAGAAAAATGCAATTAAATTACAGTTATTAATCAATCAATTAAGCAACCAATGACTGATGATTACAAAAGCGCTTACACCCTTATCTTTTTTGCAGTTAAAAGCAAATATGTAAAATATAACAGTCATTCATCATATTTTAGCAATGCCGGCATGCCTAATTTTTGCAAACTACAGACAATGTGGGCCAGCAAAGCTGTTGGTAGAACACATTTCAGCACAACACCATCAAGGCTTGCCTGGCTAACACCAGACTGGAGCTGTCTCCTCTTTGTCTGGACTGGCTCCATTCATTTGGCAGGATTTGATGAGTGTGATTTTTCAGTATCCTTGAAACCTGAAAACTATCTTGCCAGTTTTAGATGTCCTGTTAGCAAATAAGGTGACTCCCCTCATTCTTTGGGTGATTTGGCTGTAAGTAGTTTGCTACAATTTGCTAAAAAAAAAAAAAAAAAAAAAAAAGTTGTATTTACAACTAGGAATTTTTATTTTTCTGAAAGCTCCCAACATATCCAACCACAATGTTCATAATGTGCAAGTATCAGGAAAATAGTAACTGTTAAAGTGAATAAATCCAAATTTAATGCTACTTTCATCCTGCATATTCTTTTTAATGAACAACCAAGTCTACCTATCTTAAAACTGAGCATTTTGTAAAACCTCTGTTAGTAGCCCAGGATAACTCCTAACTTGGAGTAAGGCTGCTGGAACATCAAGAGGTATGAAGCTTGCTGGTCTGGCCTGGAATCAAATTAGAGTTGCGAATACACCAATTCTAGGCTGATGTAAGAAAAATATC
>OMLB01018388.1:0-14812 GCA_900302555.1 Myripristis jacobus | reverse complement strand
AAAAAAAAATTTTTTTTTTTTTTTTTTTTTTTTAGCAAAATTAATAAGCACAGCACATGGATGGGACCACCAGCAAGGCAACCCCAGGAAACACCCCACCAGGAGACCTCGCTCACCCAGGAAAGATCACACAACATTAGCAAATACAGTATAAGGGCCTGAAATGGTGCAACATCAATCCACACACAGGTCCACTAGTTTATTACTGTAAACAAAGAATCCCTGAGGGGCAGGCAAGCAAAAGGTGATTGCTAAAATACAGATTAACCCTGGGAAAAGGCAGGCAACTGGTATTTTACCCCCTGCAGAGGCTACTAACATGGACAGACCCCTGTGGACAGTTCACTTATCTCACCACAGTAGTTTTTAACATGACTCCTATCGATGTGAATCTTTCCAATCTCTACCCAACTTCCTTTACATTACTTTGATGAAGAAATCAAAATAGATACTGCATTACTGCATTTTTAAAAGAGTAAGTAGTTATATATAGCTGATTACATTTCAAAAGTAACCTTCTCAACACAGAAGGCATTAATGGAAATGGCACACACAGCATGTTAAATACACTGCACCTTTTCAGCATGGGGATGTGACTAGTGCATGGTGAAGCATTACAATGTTTCCTCCTTGATGCCCAATCAATACTTTCACAAGTCCAACGGAACATGCTTTGACCTCGATGTCCCCTTAATTGAATGTGATGCAGTACCTGCTGAAATTGCATGCTGCTCAATTATGCTGTGTTCTTGGCGGTTTGGCTTGTACAAAAGAAAATGCTGATCTGTTGCACAGTATGAGACACGTCCGTATAGAGCATTGAATGGTGGCTTTGACTCTCTCTTCCAGGGACTGTGACAGACTGATGGAGAAAGACAAGGAGTTTATATACGTGTTCTGACTGTAACATGGTAGTTACAAAAATGGGTGCCGGAGCGCCCTGGCAGCTCACCTGGTAAGAGTGGGTACCACTTGTTAGGGCTGAGTTCTGATCACAGTGTCCTGGGTTCGAATTCAACCTCAGGCCGTTTCTCTCTCCCCTGCCTTCCCTGTCTCTCTCTACTGTTGCTGTCAAATGAAACAGAAATGCCAAAAAATCATCTTTTAAAAAATGTGTGACATACCATTGGTCTAACGACCCATTATCCCGAGACCCCAATATTCCAAAAAATGTTCCACTGGACTGAAAGCCCATTAGTCCAACGGCCCGTTATTCCAAAAACAAACAACCCAGTGCTCTGAAAACACACGCTCTGGAGCTGTTGGAGTTCAGTGACTGCCGGCCCTGTCCATGGTGCTGAATTGGTGGGGCTTTGCCCTCGGGTGGCGACAGAATGTTTAATTAACTTACACTCATTCACTACAGCCTTTTTCTAATATCAGCCACCAAAACCAGCTTATGCCTAACCCTAAACATAACCCTAACCTTTGCCTAACCCTAATTCTAATACCAAAAATGTAAAAAAAACAAACAAAAAAAAAACCCGTCGCCATCTGTCTGCCTCCTTCGGAGCAGTGGATTTTTGTTTATGGGATAATGGCTGTTAGACCAATGGGCTTTTTGATACAGTTGGACGTTTTTCAGATAATTTGGGATCTATCTATCTATCTATCTATCTATCTATCTATCTATCTATCTATCTATCTATCTATCTGTCTATCTATCTCCTTCCTACACATGACCATCAGACTGTGCAGCTCTGTCCTGCTCTACAAGTCCAGACTGTTTCCAAGTACATACTCCAGATATCGAAGTGCTATATTTGTACCACAATTAAAAAGCTGGTTTAGAAATGAAAGAATTAAAAAGATGATTTACATACTGTAGGTGCTGTTAATCTTGCCAGTGCCAAATTTTTCACATTTCACAGAGCCATGGTTTGTGAAAACTCACCTATAGTATTCACAGGCACCAGGCAGAGAAGTAGGCAGTTGTGCTGATGCTGTACTTAAAGATGGACTTTTTTTTCCAGCCTCCCTGCTAATGAATGACACATTAGTGGAGGCTTGTAAAACTTGCTTTTGTCATCATAGGCAGACATTTGCTTGTTACTGTCTGGATGTCCTCAGGTGCAGATGCGCATGTTGCTAGGGGATAGGAGGATTTTCAGTATTATTCTGTCTGACTGTCATGTTCACCGTTGCAGAAACGCAGAATTAAATACGCTCAAATGGAGCTAAGTCAATAATGGACTGCTCCCCAAGAGCAAAATTGCAAAACATTGACATGGGTAATTGTTCCACACGACTAATTGTTAAGACAGCATTATTCAGTATGAACAGTGTGAGATCTGGATTGGAATGCTCAGTTTTTACCAGTCTGACAGTAGAGCCGGCTGATATATTATAATATCTATAAAATCAATACAAGATTAGATATCATCTTTGATTTTGGATATTGTAATATCATGATATGGAAGAAGTGTTGTCTTGTCCTGGTTTTAAAGGCTGCATTACAGTAAAGAGATTCAATTTTCTAAACTTATTAGAAAGTTGTAGTATTTGTCTCTATATGCTTGGAAATCATATACACATTACTCATGACTATTATGAAAGCATCAGGAGACATTCCCACAGTATCATCACAATATTGATATTGAGGCATTTTGTTGTGTTATTTGATTTTGTCCATATCAGCCAGCTCTACTTGAAAGGGTTTTAAAAGTCTGGCTGGGATAGCACCTTGTTAAATGGGTGTTTTATTGAAATGAACTGTGTGGATATGAGCACAAGTTATGATGAGCGTTTCCCCCTCTCTTGCCTTTGCAGCTCACCTTATCAGAGCCCTTGATGGCCATGACTCTAACCCTCCTAATGCCTCTTTGACTGAACAGGCCATCATCCGCCCTCTATCCTCATCTCATTTGTCTTTTTCACTTATTTACAATCTGCACCCGTACATGTCAGGTCATCAGCCTGTTTGTCCTCCCCCCCTATTGTTAGGCTGAGATGAGTCCAGCAGCCCACTGTGGCGCAGGATAAATGCAATCCCATTTGGGATTTAGCAGAGGAGTGAATGGAGATTGGAGGGCAGCTGTCTCTGTATGCTGCCATCCGGTTAAGCAAAAATACGTACATTTTCAAGGTGTCGGTTTTCCTTGGCTTAAAAAAACTATCACTAATGGATTTGTTGCAATCCATGTTTAGATTACATTATCATACAGTGAAAAAAAAACCCTTTGTGAATAAGGCATCTGTGTGAATGTTGTAAAATACATTGTGTGCTTCTGATTATCCTTCGTGTTGCTACAAAATGCTTTTGCAATACCTCGGGGAAGAAGTTGTAGAATTAAGTTTATTCTATACCTGCTGTCTGGTGTAAAAGCTCTTGAAAAATACAGTGGATTGACAAAAGATGTAGCAGAGGTTTAGTTTCGCCAGGGGCAGCAACCTTTATTCTGAAACAGAAAATATAAAATGTGCCTCTCGTTTTGAGGAGTGTAAATAACCCTTGGGTTGCCAGTGTCAGCTGTGACTCGTCTGTTTCTAAAAAGACAATTTCAAGGAAGATAGGAAATGTAGAATGTGCTACTGCTTTGTAAAAAGCATGCAGTGGTGTTACCTATCTATCTATCTATCTTGCAATTGTAACTTAGCATCAGTACTTGGCATTAATCTTCGAATGGCAACTTTGTCGTTACGCTCTTATGAATCAAACCAGTCAAAACCAAGTTCACTTTTTGGTCATTTACCACGTATATCTGTGACATATGGTGACGAATGAGGAAACTGACCCTTAGGGCTTCTTGCTCAATGTCAAGGTCACCGGCAGTGCTGTCAGACCTACAAGGAAAAATCCATTACTGAAGCAAAGGGAAAGGTGCAATATTTGTCATTCTCAAATGAACATCAACTCCTCCATCCCAATTGATTAGGAGCTTCCCCTTGGGGAGTTTTATCTGAATATAGCAAACTCAATAGCCTTCTATTCTGAGGGGAGCCATGCAGTGGGCTGAAACATCCATTTCCTTCAGTCCGGGAGAAGCTTTCAAGGCAGATGAACTATAGGTGGGTTTTCAACCAATGCTTTGTATCTGTACGCACCACTGCTTGCGTCTTGACCACCGAGGAAGATTTGTAAGGATTAAATTTCCAGACACAGTCCTACAAAGATTCAGATGCAGCTTTCTCTCAGTATGTGGTATTGAAGATCATGACTTGATCATTATTTATTGTCCCCAAATGGTGTATCTGTTTCATCCATGTCCACTACTATCAGGATTAATGGAGTGATATATCTTGATATAGAAATGACAGAGTGCCCTGAAGCTTTACACATTTCTAGTTGTACCAGCAAAAGGACAATAGGAAAGAGGCTGGATCACATATAATCTCTGCAGTTCATGCCCGTATTAACAAATCCTATAATTTTTTTATTGAGTCTTTAAACATTAATTTTCTTTAAATTAGTGATGAAAAGCTGTCACTGTGGTGAGATAACAGTACAAATCAAATCAACTTGCATTCACATTTTTGTTTAATCAAGTAACATTATCTTGTCATTTACTGTATTGTATGCAAGTACTCACCCAATTGGCATTTTTAATTGTTTCAGGAAAATAAGCTTTTCAGACTAGATTAAATGGCTCGATTTCAGAGTCATTGCAGTAGCGATAATACAGATAAAAGATATAATTTGAGATACATGTACACTGTCAAAAACTCCATTGGTAGCAAAAAAGAATATCCCAGAAGTCTAAAAGATTTAGTGACTGGTCCGTGAACCTTTTTTTATAACAGGCCTATTGTGTAATGAGATGAAATGATTGCAAAAGAGAGACATTTAAAACTGGGTTACACTGACAATTCCCTCTGAGAACTGCTTTGACAAACATTCAAAATTTAATCTGTTTATATTTAGCTGCTTCATGATTGAATAATGCACCCCTTTTACATGCAAAAACAACTGCAGGGTGTCAGCAATGATGAAAAATGGATACATTCTCCATAGTTCCACAAAAAAGTTCTCCTCTGCATCTCTCTTTTACAAACTCCGCCAACCAAATCCATCATTAACAGCATTAAATCCATAAGACAGCAACCAACCTGAGAGAGAGCGAAGGGAAAAGCCAGCAGAATAGCTTACGATTAATTCCATCACCAGCTAAATCCGTTTGTAAAGATTTATGGATTTGTAATTAGCATAAACATGAAGGAGATCGATAACAATGACATTATCTCTGCTGAACTAATCGGTTTATTCACACATCAAAACAATACGGAGCAAATCTTTTGTTTGAAGACTTATCATGCCTACTGTATTTGGTTGTTAAGACACTTTGACAACAAAGTGTTACAACGCCAAGAGCCCACACAGATTTGTGATGGCTGTAAAAATATACATTGTACATGCAGATATTAGGCTAATCTCGTGTGGCATCATGATATTGGCTGATCCTACTGTCAGCTGCACTTGGAAACGAGGGACGAAGCCCACAGCTTTGGCAGGCCCTCATCGTTATAAGACCATTTGTTCCACTTAGAAAATGGTTGTGAAACCGTGTAAGCTGCAGCCACCTTGCAGGGAACTCTGGGACTTTGTCCTCAAGGCAAACTGTCCTAACAGACCACTAAGCAGATCCGGAAAGCAGAATTAAATCTCTCTGTGTTTCCACTAGCTGAAGTGTTGAGGAATTGGTGTGTTATCATGTAGAGAGGACCACTCTGCAGTGACCGCCTTAGTGAAAATTTCTGCACCAGCTCGTGATTGACAGTGTCATCTTGTTGTCAAGTGGAACTCAGGGGTTGGATTCCCCAACAGCTCGAAGCCTGCAGAGAATTGCCAGGGAGCCAGCAGGCACTTGTGTTTTTAATAGAAACCATGGTCAAAAAAAGATCTGTCACTTCCTCATTCACTATATGGGTGACTTCTGGAGACCATTAGGACTAACTTTTCCCTCCCTTAAACCGATTCCACAAAACTTTCGGAGGCACTGTACTGACAGCACTCAGAGCACCTGCTTTACCGGAAGATTCCATTTTCAGAGCTATTAATTGAACGGGATGACTTGCAAATGTTATGCAAGAGCATCTGTCCACATTTACATATCACAGTGTGCATGTGTGTGTAGGTGTCTGTGTGTTTGTGTGCATGCATACACGTGTGTCCATGTGACCGTGCACCACACAGACTGTGATACGGGCCAAATGAATTTTATACACTTATGCAGGATTGAGTAATTCATAAGCTTCCCATGCTAATTTTGTTTCACCTTGTTTTGATACATGTTATAGATTATATGATGAGGAACATGAGCGAGAGATAGATTTTTGTGTGTGTGTGTGTGGAAAAGAGGCAGCGAGGTGGGACATAAATGAAAGTGTCTTTGCTCTGTGTGTGTAGGTATGAATGCATCAGAGAGACAAAGTCAGAGAGAGGCTGAGTAAGTGAGTGAGTGAAATAGAAAATGAGACCCTTGATCGTGAAGTACAGTGCGCAGTTATTTCATCCTCAAGTGAGAGCCACTCCATCTCTTCCTCCGCTGCACGAGTCTGTTTCACTACAGAATGTGTGCAATTACGCCTTGGCCATGAATAATGTTCCAATTATTAACACAACATAGCTGACATTGTGTGAGGACAAAATGCATTGGTTGGTGAGCTTGACAGAGAGCTCAAGGAAATCATATTTTGGTATAATGGAGGTGCGTCTATGACTACTCAGATGTTTCATTACACTGAAGCCACTGGGAATCAGGAATTGACCTTAAGCATCAGCCATCAAATAAATGCTTCCTTTGAAGTCAGTTATCCCTGCTATGCTGTCTGTGTTGCACTGCACCCGATGACAGCAGCCATAAGATAAAGTAAATTAGTCAACCATCAGCCCATGTAATGAATAATGAAGTGCAGTCGACATCTAGCATTTTCAACTAGCTAAATGTTGTAAACTCTGCAGACCTCTGTTGATGCCTGCATCAGGGTCCTCATCCTCAGCGTCCCACATGTTGTCTTTCATAGGCCGTAGAAGGCTCAGCATAGTTTTTAAGCTCCAGTGAAGATACATATGAAACTAGACAACCTATAGAATCCACTGGCACCAAGCATGTCATGTGAGGCCATCGGCAAGGGGGGTAAATAATTCTCCAAAGTTAGGCTCAATTTTGGCAAGGAAGGGTTCCCTTGATGGCTCACCTCACCTGACCATGTTTATCAATTCTCGAGTGGTCAAAAATGGCGTCAGCCCAAACATTGTTGCACCAGCTTACGTTTATTACTAGTTTAGAAAAAGTCCTCCCACCCGTACCCCCTTAACATGGGTCTAAAAAAGGGGTGGAGCGGAAGAGGTTAAAAAATATAGTTTTACTTCGCATAATGGGTCAGGAACAGCTCATGTTCTCATGGAAGTAGATCATATATTGAAATAAATATAAATGCTGTGATCAGAATGCTATGGAGTTGGCTGCTGCTGTGTGTGTGGATGCACTTCCTCTGGTGCAACTTTTCTGTTAATCCTCTGTTTCTCCGCCAAAATCCTTCCTGCAGGTCAAGCAATTAAGTTATTTGCTATGCTATTTAAAGGGAAAAACAAAACAAACACACAACAAAACTCTTCCAATCTCATCCATCTCCGGCAATTCAGATATTACATCCTCTAGTGCCCACATAGTAAGAACACTGAAGTAATTGTTATGTTCATTTTACTAGTTAGAAATTAAATATTCTCTGCTGCACTTTCTACACTTTGGAGAGGCAAAAATCTGATTTGTCAGTTTACAAAGTAACCTCCTGTAACTGAAATCCAACCGTTTCTGATCAATTTCCAGCTATTTCCCTACACGAAATTCTCCTTCTGACTTGTTTCTTTGCACTAGGAAATGGTTGGGCAGCAGAGCTCACAGACAAGATAGCAAGCTGTGGCGACTTGCCACGGACTCGCCTGTGTTTGCTGACTCAGGAGAGGCCATTAGCATACAGCTGCCATTAACCAGACTGCAGCTGCTGCCACTGCCTTCTTTGGTTTGCTAAAAGGAAGAGATGGTATGTTCGGCTAAGTCTCCTGGGTGAGACGGGGAGTCATGAGCCATGTGCTCACTGTCTTCAGAGACCTTTCCTAATGGTCTCTTCATGTCCTGGTGACTGATAACGCAATGTTATTATAAAACACCACTTCCAAGGCTGAGGGATGATCTCTTGTACTTATGACATGATCTATGGCTCAAAGAAAATGTGAATCCTGTTATGTAAATTTGGTAAAGCCCTCTGACGCGCACACACACACACACACACACACACACACACACACACACACACACACAACATACATAAATCCTACAAATGTTAATAAATAATGGTCAATATAGTTTGGTCCTAGCACACGCAGTTCTCCTCAACGCTGCCTTTGAATTGATTACTTCTTGTTCCGACCCACTCTGAACGCACCATTCTTTCATGTCTGGTTGAAGCTGAATCACATTCTGTCAGGGCTGAGGTGGTGTTGCAGGCAGATTGCTTATCCGTCAGGATCACGGCGGACACAAACAGGTTGCTGATGCTGCTGCTTAAACCTGTCTCAGTCAGGCCGCGATCATCAAATCTGTCCCTGTCTCCCATGATATATTGACAGCATTGCATTTGTCTCCCCCTTCCCTGCAAGCTGAATTCCTGGCCAATCGTGCGCCCGGTTGTCGGGCCATCATAAAGAATGTATGACAGGACCTTAGAGTGGTGAGGGATGGCTTCGGTGAAGCCAGAAGGGCCGCTGAAGATGGAATGACGCAGGTGTAGCGGCAGATGGCAGCTTGACTTACAGCCTTGATTCGTTTCACAACTACCTTGAAATCTCAGAGTTTAGATGGCATTTGAGAAGTTATTGAAATGGAGACCAAATGGATGGAAAATTGGTCATTTGGTTGAAGGAAGGACAGTCAAGTTCAGGTTCAGTTTTATGTGTCCAAACATTTGAATACCATTTTTGCAGAGTAATACTGCCAGCTGAATCTTAATCTGTGAACTCATCAAGATTTAAATAATATTACTTTTTAGCAAGTGGAAGTTGAACATATTTTTTTATTTGTTAATGCTGTTTTATTCATGGCCACCAGAGACTGAGAGAAGAAGCAGCTTTTCTGTATAACAAGGGTGTAACAGTTTCCCAGAATCTGTTGATTGGTCATGGTTGGAAAACCTCATGCTACAAGTTCTCTCCACAAATTGTGATCTCAAGAGATGGACCCCAGACCAGGATCAATCCAAGCACCAGGCTGGTGACGTCAAAACTAATTAAGATTGCCCTGGTGGCACAATGGTACCAATCTTTGCTGGGTGGGCCTGGAGTCAGTGTTGGCTACCCCAAGGTTATTTTTCTTCCATTGTTTGAGGCTTAGAGACACCTCCAGAGGGATCCCTGGAGCCAAGACACTATTATCTGGCTATAGTTTGGGTCAATCACACTGTCCCTCTCTCCCTTTTTTGTAGAAGTCCCTCTTCAATTAATCTGAGAGCTAGATCTTTTTATGCTCTCCTGTACAGACCTCATTAAAAAGAGACTTTTTCAAAGAAACTCATAAGCAGCTGGCTTTCTGTGTTGAAGGCGAACAAAGAGGGATTATGTCATGTTGAGTTAACCTTGAAGGGAGAAGATGTGACTGGATGACTCTGTTTATGTCCACATAATGTAGCAGTGTAGTCAAGTGTAGAAAAGTCAGTATAATGTGTATGAAAATGCAAAAAAGCAGTAGATTCTCCATTATAAATAGAAACTGGAATAGGACAACCTTTTTGTAACTAACTCAACTCGAGGTGTTTCACAGTTAAATGAAATCACAATCAATTTATGCGATTTTAATGCAAAAATTTAGACGTGCGTACAGTTTTTCAATATTGGCAACGCCAGTCAGCACTGAAGTCATTGCCAAGGTAGGTAAATAACAGCTGTCTTTGTGCTAACATCAGACTCAGTGTGTTTTTCAGGGGTCTTGTTGTTCTTGTTCTGTAGAGAGAGCCAACAAACACGCTTGCTTCCTGTTTGTGTGTTGGCTTGGTTAGACCTGTACAAAGGACAGTCCAACTACACTGAGTGATCTGAAATTTCAATTAAATTTTTTTTTTACGTATCAATCAAACTCATTATACTAATTACAACATTGCAAGTATTGTTTAAGTGAGCAATCACTGTGAATCAACTAATCACGATGAGTAATGTGGGAAGAGTGGCATAAATTTTAAAGCTCTAGTCCGGACCTTTTACATATAAATACATGTTAATTATGTTCTATCTAATGCCAAACAAGCTGGCACAATGATTATAAAAGCCATCATCCATCAACAAACCTTATCACTATCACAGATATTGCAAAGCTGGTGTCTGTTGTGACATTCCTGCACTGGCTGACCTTTAGTGACGTGCATTTCACAATTTCTACTGCAGTTGCAAATGTGAACTTATAGCACTGCTAATTAAGCTTCCCCTTCGCCACCCAGAAGTGCATTTTTCAAGCAGCGTTTAATTTACAGCCACAAGAGGGAGACATATCATATGTAACTGGAAAGTTCCACATAATTTTGAACAATAAAATGCTTCTTTGATCACTGTGAGAATGTTTTTCTCCATGAAGAGACCACAGCAAGGCTCATTTTCCAAAATTTTGTGAAATGAGCATTCATTCAGTCATTTTCCAAACCGCTTATCCTCGTAAGGGTCGCAGGGGGGGCACTGGAGCCTATCCCAGTGCTCAGTGGGCGGAAGGCTGGAGAAACATCCTGGACAGGTCGCCAGTCCATCACGGAGCAGACACACACACATTCACACCAAGGGGCAATTTAGTGTCTCCAGTTCACCTATCTTGCATGTCTTTGGACTGTGGGAGGAAACCGGAGCTCCCGGCGGAAACCCACACAGACACAGGGAGAGCATGCAAACACACAGAGAGGACCCTGGCTGGCATCCCAGGAATCAAACCCAGGACCTTCTTGCTGTGAGGCAACACCACCGTGCCGTGAAATGAGCATATTGTTTTAAAATGCAAATGCAGGATTCGTGCATGAAACATGAGAGAATTGCATTTCCCCAACATGAAAAGACATATTTCGTGTAAGAGACCCAACGTGACACAGGTAGTGGTCTGGCAGCACAGTAAACTAGCATGTTGGATGGGCATGTACTGTACATTTACTCTCAGCTCCAAAGGTTTGCGTTCAATTCCCAGCTCCCACCATGCAAGGTCCTTCAGTTGAAGGGCAGTCCTCCTCTCTAAGCCCTGTTGCTGTGACTGCTAGCTGTTAAATCTGCTGATAACAAGAGTGCCGTTTGTGGATAGCAAAAGTTATATCAAATTGCAATCACGCAGAAAGAGGGACTGCAGCGTTTACAAAAAAGTAACTTGCACCACAATGGAGATGAGACAAACTGAGACTAAATTGGAGTCTTCATCAACTACATTATGAACTTCTAAATTAACCTTAAAATGCCCCGATCCTAGCACTTGCACAAAATGAAAAACTGCTTGTGTGTGTTGTAATAACATAAACATTCCCTCCTTAACCAACCTTGCTTACATGTAATCAATTCAAAATAACCTTGAAAAATGCAAACAAGGCAATTGTGTTGGGGTGATTAATTCATTTCTGAATCTCTCTGCCTGACTGCATGTGGAACACAGTGAGATTAATTTTGTGAATTTATGTATTTCGCAAAACTGCTTTGGGAGTGCAAAGATGAATGTTTATTTGGAAAGAAGCAGCCAAGATATAATGTTACTCTCTAGCCTGTGCAGTGTACACACACACACACAGTCACAGTCAAAGTTGTTTTAAAGTCAAATGGATTGTAATAGGAATCCGAGATGCACTCTGTTCCTTACTCTGTGGAATAGGTAATGTGTAGAACAAAAGAGATATGAATAATTTATTGGCCATTGCATGCATTGCGGTCATACACATACAAGTGTTAGTTTCCGAATCTGTGTTAAAAACTCTCTCAACATGTTTATGAGAGATTTAAAAAGGACTCCTAGAGGATTTGTTAGCACGGGTTTAGTACACACACATATATGCACACGCTCACTCTTTCCCTATTCCCCATATAATATTCACTTTTCACCGTTACATACATTACATTTATCCAGTCCTACATTATTGTATTATCTCTGTTTTTTCTTATTGGTGTAAAGTTGAATTTCCTACAATAGAAACAATACAAAAAGGAGAGATACTAAGTTGTTTGCAACACATTTCACATGCACAATACCAATCAAGCATCACAAAGCTACTGACAGACAACAGCTACAGCGGCGACCCAGCTCTGTGAATAGCATGTGGCTAAACACATCAGTCAACCTACAGGCGTTCAGAGTTATTATAGTTTTGTTTTTCTTTTCTTTTTTGTTCACAATTCAGTTTAGTTTCAGTTACTTTCTAGTCAGTGGGTTTGCTTAAATCAATTTAGTTTTTATTGATTAAAAATCTGTTGTTGTTTTTTAGTTTCCATTTTATTTTATTTTATTTTTAAGACTTTTTCTGCTTATTTTTATTTTATATTAGTTTTGAGAGTACACAATAGCATTTCCATTAGTTTTTGTTTTTTTCTAAGATCTAGTTGTTGTTTTTTTATTTCAGTAAACAATTTTTTTTCACTCTTAGTTTAGCTTGTGGTTTAGTTTTAGTTTTAAAAGTATAATAACCTACGGGCCTTTAGCATGCATGTTCCTGCTCAGTGTCTAACCAGGATCCTGAGGTTTTTCGGTGTTTATAATACAGCTTTTAGCTTCATCTGGACGTACAGAATGATACATGTTCGCTGCTGAGAGATGTGATCTTTCATGTCGAGGAACTGGGCAGAAAAGAGCAAGAGCTGTATCCAGGCAGTGATGCAACAGTTGTCTGGCCTTTAGAAAGACTTTGTCCTTCCTCTGTAAAAATCTGTGTGGATGTAGAAGCACTCGCAATTGTTTAAAACAAGTCCATTTCTTGAGCCTTTGTGAAAACTGTCAGCTTTCTCCTGCAAACAATGGAACTTTGGAAGACCTTAGCAGTGGCCCGCTGTGCTTGTCTCACACTGAAGCCTTTCTCCATGTTCCACAATGTGACTGAGGGGTATTTAGCACCCTCCTCGAGGCTCTTGAGACTGTTTATTGAATTCTCATTGGTGTTCCTCCTTTGGATTAAAATTTAAGTATGCAATTCACTCGAAAGGCTGTCTGTCTTTGTTCACTCGACAATAAAGATATGGCTGAGTCAATACTACATGTCCAGAGTTTTTGATAGCCGTCATCAGCATAGGCATGACGGTGTCCTTTGATGCCTGTAGGTCTTTCTCAAGTGAGTCTGATGCTTTGTGGCCCGGTTTGGACCAGGGGCGCTGAGGTGTTCATTACTAAAACGTGAAAAGAAGACTCCAAGGGAAAGTAAAACCTCAAACATCTACTGTTTTATATCCTCAGTAATATCCAGCATAGCATATTTCAGAAAAGTGAGAGTGATATTGTACGCATCAAGCCCCCCCTTCTCGTCTCATAGATGCATTGAAGTATTTACTTTGATGCACCGGTTGGCAGATTGGATTGATCAGTGGTTTTCCAGCCACACACATGCCCTGTCCATTAACTAAATCAAAGACACTCAGTTATTTTGCACAAACTGATTTGTTTTAACAAACTCACATGATTTTTACCTTCCAAAAGTCCTTTCATTTTTTGATTCACCCACTACCATGCATCTTCAGAAATGATGGGCTTCATTTATGTATTTCTATAGGCCTTTGTATAAAATATTGAAATTTAATCCAATATTGCACCACAACCTAAACCCCACAATACATGCAAGCTGTTTCCAGGGACTCATTGTGATCTAATTAAGTGGAAATGAGTGTATGTTTCAATGTATATTAAAAAAAAAGCTGCCTGTATTTGTGCATTATGCTTCATAAATGAAGTTTAAACAAGGAATCACAAGAGAGACAATGTGGTATAGTAGCGTAATGAATCAATAAAGAGCCACATTACAACCACTTCATAACAAGCTCAATGCAAATATAACCTTGACACACTGAACATGTTCTGCTGCTGCAATGCCTGTGTCATCTTTAAAGAAGCTCCTTTTCTCCACAAACGAGCTACTCGAAACATGCATTTTAATATTGTGCTGCTTTGTTTGCTAGCTGTGCTATAGGCTAATTAGGCTGCTCTCTGCATACAGCTGTGGGGGCTTGAGTGGAGTCGTGGTGGCTGTTTCCTTCAGTGAGTCGTCCAATCAGAACGCTCTGAATGAGATCACGAGGCAACAATCGGGTGCGATTTTTAAACCGGGAAGTTTGTGGAAAGTGAACGGGAGCAAAAAGGAGGTGTAAGCATGACGTTGCATCACCCGGGAGTTAAAGCAGTTGTCTGGTAATTGAAAGGTTCCTGGTTCAATCCCCGGCTGGTCAAGACAATTGGTGTGTCTCAAATCGCGCACTTCCGTTAGTCCACTGTCTGTAAGTACACTTAGCTGACAGTACACTTACCGGCACAGTGCACGAATTTCGACAATGAAGGGTGTCTCAATTGGCGCACTTCCCGTTGTGCACTTACCGGAAATGCCGATCAACACAGTTGGCATCAGGCGAGCCGACCGCGGCACCGGCCACCTGTCAGATCCGGCGGCCGGCCCGCCTGATGCCAACCGGAGCCGCAGCTGGCTTTGGTTTTCGGTGGTAAAGTTATCCAGAAGTAGACGTGTACACATCCTATCTTCAAAATGAAAGCATCACCACTGCTTCTAAGGTATTAGAATTTTATTTTTGTAAACAACTGGAAGTGATTGTACTTTGCACAATCGCTAGCTTGAGAGTTAACCGAAAACGTCTGCGCAATTTTCAAAACAGACGTTATTTGGA
>OMLB01018387.1:0-22748 GCA_900302555.1 Myripristis jacobus | reverse complement strand
CCCAGCTGCCTCTGTCCATCCATCCATCTCTCTTCCCTCTCCTAAAAATACACTCCTGCTCTCACTGAGGAAAATCCCTGTGCTCTAACCCAGCCTGCACACACACACACACACACACCCTGACCCTCGTCAAGTCTGCCCTCTCCATGGAAACTATTCCTCCTTCTTTAACAAGATGAAACATACTTTTCTGGTTAGGGCTCAGTGACGCAGCTGGAAGTCAGGAAGTGATTACAGTTATAACTATGAACCCAATAATAAAAATACAAATAAAAGTCCAGGAGACTTTCCCAAAATATGTCACGGCACAGCTGCTCTGGGTTGGGGGTACGGGGCAGCCTCTGACAAGGTTTTGCCGCATGCGATGGATCTTCAGAGAGGGTTGTACGTAGAGTTAGTTCAGTGAAGTAACCTTTTGTCAGATAAGCCTGTTCCAGTGTCATAGACAGTCAGGATCAAAGTCTACAGGTAGGACTGAGGCTGTGTCTTCACACACACTGCCTACAGTCCAAGATAAAGAACTTTGCATACTGCTGCATCACCACTCTCTTTGCATAGTCTCTCTCTCTCTCTCTCTCTCTCTCTCTCTCTCTCTCTCTCTCAGTGGAGGGAGGAAAGAGGGAGGGTAAAGTGATCTAATTCTGAAGCCAGTAGGTCTATATTATTACAGTCCCAGGCTGAGTAAGCTGCGCTGTCTCCATGTGGATTACTGCCAGAGAACAACAGAAAACTCCTCAATGAGCGCTGCAAAGTCGTTTGGTTTGGGTGAAACTTAGGGCTTTATAGCCTCTAATGACCCTCAACTGAGCGGATTCGGTTCCTCTTTACTTCTAGCCGACTCTATAATTGCCCGGATCTCTACAGGACTCCTTCCCTTCGGTACATGGCGACATTTCTCATTTTTTTGTGTGTGACTCAACTTATTGCCAATGAGCGCAAGTCGCAGCTCGTGTGAAAGCGAGGCGGTTCATCACCAGCGGACCATTTAAGGAACGGAGAGAGCGGGCAAAGTTGGATTGCTGCTGTTTTATTTCGTAACTTTCATATATCACCCGGGTAAGCTGAAATCATGACTTCAGTGTGGAAAAGACTGCAGCGGGTGGGCAAAAAGGCGTCAAAGTTTCAGTTTGTTGCCTCTTACCAGGAACTGATCCTGGAGTGCACCAAGAAATGGTGAGTATGGTTTATACCTGATATGTTTAATGTCGGGAGACAATGTTTGATATTATAACCTTTCATAACCCTCTCTGCCCTGTCCGGAAAGTTGTAAATAACCTTCCAAAGGCGTATACACCGTGTTCACATGTGAGCGGTATTATAATAAGACTCCGTTATAAATAAGGGCGACATATCATCGTATCATCAGCATGATCATGTAAGCACTTCCGCTATGCAGCCTGTCCAGAGCACTGTCAGGATCACGTTTGACTGTGAAGGATTGTGAGGATGGCACTGATGCGCTTATGCCGAGCTGTAACGGAGGGGCCGCGGGTTTGATCCCCGCCCATAGGCCAGGCGTGTGTGTGTGTGTGTGTGTGAGAGAGAGAGAGAGAGCTATGTGAGGGGCAATTGTCAGCAGACAGACGTAAGACCATGCGGTATCCTCTATTGTGCACTGAAGCCTCATTCTGAGTCACTAAGTACTATTAATGTACAGCAGCCTGTCCTGGTCACAGTGATGCAGAGCCATTACAATAAGCTCAGTCTTCACAGAAGGACTGACCCACACTCTGCTCCACAAACACAAGGCCTGCTATGGGCACTGGACGTACACAGTGCAATGCATATCACTCTACATACATTCAATGCTCCATTGTGCCATTACATCTTGGTTTGTTAGTGTCTGTCTAAACCTTGACCTTCACTACAAGAAAAAACAACATTATTGATTAAGCAACATTACAAAAGGTAAATTTGAACAGGATTTACAGGTTTACATCAATTTTGAATAATTTGGCCTAAAATACTACCAGTAGATTCAATTTTCTTACTGTTGTTTCATTTTCAGACCTGTGGTCAGCTTGGATTATTTGTGTTCAAGCAACAGGGATTTCTTCACTTGTGCAATTTCCTGTTGAAAAAACACATAAAACCTGGTCATGAGATGCAGACTATGGAGCACTGTCTAGCTCTGAGACACACTGAAGAAACAGGACACTAATCAGAGAAAAGATAATTGTGGCGATTCTGGGGTTCAGGCTATATGGGAAAGTTAAGGCTCGTGTCATGTCTGTTTCCATTGTTGAAATATTCAATAGCCAGTCTAATGCCATGTTTGATGAAAACCTTCATGTTTTGAGGTGCCACTTGTTCCTGAGAAGTTGCTCCATTGTTCCACAAGCCAGCCCTTGATAAAGATGCGCTCCTTGTTTCTCTTAAAAAATATATCAAAGCCAGCAAACAGTATGATGAAACAGCTGACACCTGTTTTGCTCAGATGCGGTTATTAACAGGTGATTTTCACATAACTTATTTTGGGGAGGGGGAAGTCATTACTATGGTCACAAACTTCGCTTTTAACTAAACTCAAGCAGCAGTTGATCCCATTTTTCATTATCATTTTCATATGAGTTGAAACATCTGTGCTTTTTCTTTTAACATTCAAATCAATCTCTTAACCTTTGATGACCTTTTGACCTTTGAATTTACTTTATTCCTTTACAGGGCTATTATCAATATCATGCCTAGTGCACACCCTCCCTTTCTAACTCATGATGCCAATACATTTCCTTTACAAAAAGAAAAAGAAGAACATGGTTTTATTGTTGATTAATGGAGCAGAACCTTGTGATTTTGAAGGTTTCTCATTACCTTTTCTAGCTACCTTCAGCCCCTGGCCCTAGCTCTGATGATAAATAGTATCTTCAGACTTTTGCCCATACTTAAGTATGGTCCGTACATCCTTATCTGTCCAGGTTAAAGGATGAGATAATTATGTAAGCAGCTTTTCAGTAGTGTGATAAGATAAATGTCTCTCTCGCTTACGCATCAGTTTTTTGTTATGGTGTCTGAAGGCTGGCATGTATAAAATTTGGGGATTTTTTTGCTATAGCAGTGGGATATCCCTTATGTTGTATCGCTTCAGATAAACAGACTCAGGAGAGAGGAAGAGAGGGAGGGAGGTAATGAGACAACAGAGATGATTTTGAAAGCGTGATTAGTCACACACTCATGATGAAATCAGACTTTTTAAACCTCCCCCAGCTTGTTGATGTGATACAGAGGCAAAAAGGAGGCCATGGAGACAGTAAACACTGGGGATTTATCCAAACTTTCAGGCTCAAATGGACAGTGACATCACCTTAGACACAAGAGAGCAGGCAGTCCAAACCCCTGATGTGTTTTCTCCTCTGTAGTCAGCATCAGAGGATATGGACACTTATGGATCACAGCCAGGAACTGGACTCTTGGCCACGTGGAGAAGTGGGGGATGTTTATATCTCACAGGTCATATGCTCTGTGCAGAAGTTTGTATCGCTATGAGTGTATGAGTGTGTGTGTGTGTGTGTGAGAGAGAGAGAGAGAGAGAGAGAAGTTGGGGTGTGGGGTTAAGTTTAATGTTATGATTTGAGAGGGCTGCTTCCTTGGAGCCTGTCACCCACACGGACTTGTTTCTCAGATGCATGCTTAGCATATGCGTCATTAAGATGATTTGCATTTGCGACTACACTCCTGATATCGCAACTGTTTTATCAGAGAAGTGTAAACAGCTTATTGGCTTTATTCTGGATGTTTAAAAAGAATATACACTTTGCCTACGCTGTACTTTCTGCATCCACTGGTATTGGGTTTAAAATTAAGGCCTGGCATGAGACGATCAGATGTCTTGATGGGGCTTGGGTAAAAGAGAAAGAGAAACAGAAGGAGAAAAGGCAAGAAGTCTAGTGGTTCACAAAGGACAACAAAAGCAACCAAAAACAGTAATTTTGAAAGAGAAAGCAAAGCAGCACATACATGAGCTGGATGCAGACATGTAAGGACTTGGAGACAGCAATCAGTATAACAGGTAACACCAGTAACAACTAGGCCACCGCTAAAAGCAATTAAAACATAGGAAATGCATACAGTTGCACTGAGAGAGAGGCAGATAATGCAGTGTGTCTCTAAACGGTGTCATGCCAATTGTTACATTGCTCACTGTCAGATTTTTTTTCCCATTCTTGCAGTGTAAACATATCACTGGCATTTTTTATTCATGTATTATTATTTTTTTTATTTTTCTCTCCCTTCTTCTTTCTGTTCTTCTTTCCTTTCCTCCAAGCACTCTCCCTTCACCCTCCACCCCACCACCCTCTGTCCACCCCTTTGCTCTGTGCTTGCCAGTCTATTTCTGATGTCACTCCTGACCCCCTAACACACATACCACACACACACACACACACACAAACACACTCCTTATTGCTATACTTAACCTGCAACCTGAGACATTTTACTGATTTGTAGCTTCAGCTAGCTCCCCTCTGTCTGATACAGTCAGATGTTTTACTGTCTGTAAACTATTATAACAAACATGCATGGGTGATATGATAGTAATAGTGATTGCTGTGTATTTGGAGTTAGGTTTAAAGGAGTACTTATTCTAACAGGAGGCCCAGGTGTATTTGTGTGTGAAGTTGTGTGTGTGTGTGTGAATGTGCTGGTGAAGGGGGTTCCTTCTTCCTGTAGAAAGGAACGCCTCACATTCAGATAGATGCAGGTCACATGACCTGGCAGCTTCCTGTTTCACTTCCTGCACTGCAAAGGCCTTTAAAAAATACAATGAAAGGCACTCACACAGACATTTCCCAGATACACACACATTTAAATCTTTAGATGGGTACAGAGAGGGGGAGGTACAGTTTACCCACAAGACACACATATACCATGTATTCACAGATAAACAGCGGTCTGCATATATACAGACTCAAAAAGATATATGCACACACACACATTTACATCCTTGTGAATATATACAGACCAGTGCACAAAATACATGTATTTTCATGTTTCATACATAACACACATGTACATGCACATGTGCACACCTCTCAGAGTAGTGTATTCATTTTCTGATGCCCACAAAGAAACAAGGACATAATTACTGAAGGGACAAAAGGAACAGATGCACTTAAATAACAGGTGACAGCACCCCTAAAAGTTGCCACCACATCTTCATTTTGCATGCACCACACTAACAGGAGCAGTTACAGTTGCACCCCAGTGGCTCATCTGGTAGAGTATGTAACACGCATCAAGCCTAAGTCCTTACAGTGCCCGGGCTCGAATGCGGCCTGGACCCTTTGCTGTGTGTCATTCTCCCTATCTTTCCCCAGCTTTTCCTGCCTCTCTACTGTCACTGTTAAATAAGGCAGAAATGCCAAAAATAAACACAGTTCCAATGAGTGTGAGTTGTTTTTAGATGCACAGACACACACAGTGGCTCTTGTCTTTGGCTGTCATAAGACTTGTAGTGTCCTCTGTTGTGTATAATATTCAGTTTGTTAGCCGATGTTTGTAACATATCATTGGATTCAAATTGTGAGATTTGTCCAGAATTAACCTCAGATAAATTTGGGATGTGGAGCATTTCCTTGGCCATTTTTGTTTTCTTTTTCATATAATGTTGAATATAATGTTGCAAAAAAATGGCCATCTAAACAATACAAAGATACATTTGCGTGTTGAGGCTTTGCCTTGGTTGGATATGAGCTGCATATATAGTCAAGGTAATATGTGATTATCATTCAGTGACTTGAGGCAACTGGCAAGGTGTAATGTGATGTGTTTGATGTGTTGCTAGGCAACCAGACAAGTTGAGGGTGGTGTGGACCAGGAGGAACAGACGCATGTGCTCCAAGGTGAAACTACACTTCACACACACACACACACACACACACACACACACACACACACACATACGTACACACACATAAACACACAGAGTCTCACTAACATGGTGTTTGTTGTGCAGCTCCACAGTTGGCAGCCAGGAATCAAGAATCCGTACCGGGGCATGGTGGAGTGGCCGGTACCAGAGAACATCGACATCTCTGTTACACTGTTCAAGGTACTGTTATGACAACCAGGACACAATACAGGCTACTCAATATTTTTATATGTACGTAAGTGATATAGCCCCTCTCCCTAGCACAGGCCATCATTGTAAATAAGAACCCGTTCTTAATGATTATGCCTGTTAAAATAAAGGTCAAATAAAAATAAAATAAACAAAGACTCCACTTTAAAAATATTCAGCTTTTGCAAGCCATAATGATTTTTGGCACTGGCTTCTCATTTTTCGGACATTATGAACTGCTCCTTGAGCGTCCAGCAGGCTGCTGTGGGGCTTTTATCTTGCTTTTTTTTCTTTGTTGGGATCTCAGCCCAGTTGACCTTATTCCCACAGCAGCCATTTTAAACACTGAGCATGGGAAATCTGGGAGATTGGCATGTAATTAGCATTACTTCAACACACAAGTGAGGGCTTCACATAGACCTAGCGGGCATCAACTTCACTAAAAGCAAGCAGGAACAGCAGCCCGGTGACTGTTTTTAGTCAGCGCCTTGAGAAGCACTTTTTAAACATTGCTTTTCGAAAAGTGATGTATAACTAAATGAAGATTGTTATTATACAGAAGGGCAGTTAGCTGGCTTACTAGATAGTTAGCTGGACTCACTTGTATATGTTCCCAGGGCCCAGTGTTCCCCAGATTTTTATGCACATGATGGGAACGTGACAAAGGGTTCTATATTATCTAGTTCTACATATGTGCTCTCCCAGGGTCCCATGTACATTGGGTCCTATGTTCCCAGGGTCCTATGTTCCCCTGCTCTATTTATGCACATAATGGGAACCTGAAAAAAAGATGTTCCCTCGCTCTGTATTTGGGGGGTTAGGGTTAGTGTATGTTAATAGAATGCTGAATTGGGGAGCACAGGGCCCTGGGAACATAGATACACTCTCAACCACCAGGTAGCCACCTACAATGACAACAACACGAGCTAATGTGGTGTTTTTCTGAACACAGTCGGTGTTTTGCTCTTCTAAACTGGGTAAACATGATCTGATGTTGGTTATGGTGGCAAAGTGGAGGTATACGGGCTGTTGTATAAATATACAAGAATACTGGTACTGGTAGATCAGCAAGAAAAACCTTTAAGTACCGAAAATATACAGTAAACTAATGAGCTAAATCTCTATTTGTCTCGACAAGCTGGCTGGTCTAGACGAGCTGGCTGGTCTAGACTGGTTTTGTGAGAGACCTGGGCCAAAATATTACCATAATATGTGAACTTATATCCCTGTGGATATGTGATGTTCATTCATTTCTAATATGTTTTTCACTTGGTAATCTGTGAAATGATAAATGTCTGTCCATTTCCCAGTGTTTACATGATGTCTCTTGGTACCCTGAGGAATCTTGGCAGACAGCAGTAGGAGTGTGCCCACTGTGGGAATAATGTCCATTTTCCCCCAAATTAGACAAGACCTCTGTGACATTAAAATAATTCTGTATATTCATATTAAACAATTAAAATACTGTCTCATACTGGTGGGTCCCAGTATGAGACTAGTTGTGACATCATGATGTTTCATGTAAGCAGGGGCGGATCTAGACAAATATTCATGGAGTGGCAAGAGGGTGGCATGGAGACTTTAAGGGGTGGCAGAAATATATATATGCTGATTTAATACCAAACGATCACATATATCAATATTTGCTACCGTATGGTCTGGCGACCGCCATTATCTTCTTTTATCTCTTTGGCTGCCGTTAATGTTGTGCAGAGCTGCCAACTTTTCAAAAAACCTTGGAGTGAGATTTCATGGAGCAGGGGTGGGTTAGAACCACTTCATATGCACACCTTAACAATAGTATTGCACACAGTCCTATGCCTGAATTAATAGCCTACACCTCTTACTCACGCTGATCCGAAGGATCAGGTTAATTTCATTTGAACAACAGATTTCCCGAGCATTTATATGGGCCACGCAAACTTCAATCCACATGATAAAAATTAATCCATGGACCACCAAAGTAACGTTTGACTGTTTAATTAAATCAACTTAAAATTACTCTGGCACGGTTGGAGGGGGTGTGCTCCAGTACGGTACGGGCGCTCATGCACGAGCACATGCAACGTAAATCATGCAGTCCTCCTGCTCCCGCAAAATTGTTTAATGCGCGCAGCACAATTAACTGCGAATTGCACAACACGGGCAAAATGTTAAAACCAAGAGCAGCCGATGCCCTGTTCCAAACCAATAGTATGGAATACTTTCCAGAAACCAAAAGGCAGCACATAAAAAGTATGATCAGTCATATACTGATTATGGTTTTGTAGCCTGTCAATGACCTGATGGTGTGTTCTTTACCTGGAGAAGTTGTAATGTGTTGTACAATGTATTGACTAGAAATTTAAATAACATGTGATGTCAAACAAATAATGTGTTCTTATTGTTTTTGTCATATTAAATATAAGACAGGCAGATAGATACATGGATGGATGATAGATCAATGAACATGTTGTTCCACTCTGCAAATCATAGAGTGATGTTGCCTGTTTTCATTTTCACAGGAGCCCAATGCAGATGAGTTTGAGGACAAAGACTGGACCTTTGTTATTGAGGGAGTAAGTGTTTCTAGACTCATCCTGCAACCTGGAGGTTATCTAACTAGTCGATCAGTCGAACTAGAGCCCACATTTTAGTGCTGTGTTGAATAAAAAAATGTTTTTTAATGTGATCAAGCACATTAGAATTTAACATCTTAAACATGTTGCATATTTTCTGTGTCATAAAATGCTTATCATTCAAACATTTCAGGCTGTACTAATAGTGACCATGTTTTAATACCCTTCCACCTTAACTGTCCGTAGGAAAACAAGGGCCATCGCAAGGTTTTGGCGTCAGCGGACATAAACCTGAAGCGATTTGTCAGCCCGACCCCGACCCAGACTGACCTGACACTGAAGCTGAAGCCGCTGTCGGTCAAAGTGGTGGAGGCCACGCTCAAGCTGTCGCTGTCATGTGTCTTCGTCCGCGAAGGAAAAGCCACGTGAGTAGTGTATATTTTTCTTTCTCCTTGTACTCATAATAGTAATATGTTGTGTTTATGGTCTTGATTACTGTGATCAGAGTGATTACTGAATATTATGACTGTGTCAATGTTAAATGTCCAAGTCGTGATTGATAATTGTCCCATGTTTTTGCCACTTCAGGATGATGTCATACCATTTATCTGACTATTGCTGATGAAGTGATGTTGTCTGTTTAGCCCGGACAGTAGAACTTCATAAATTATAACCTACATACAGGAAAATGCACAGAGAGCATTTAAATTCTTTTCCTTCTTTATTTTTCCTCATTTGTTCTCTATCAGAAAGTGTGGGGTTTAAGAAAATCATCACAAATAATATTGGCACAATTGTGATGATATGATATAGTGATGTCATCGGAGAGTGCATAACATTGTCATAGATATATGTTTTTTTGTATTGTGATTTGTTTCCCTAGTGATGAAGACATGCAGAGTCTGGCCAGCCTGATGAGTGTCAAACCCACTGATATCGGTAACCTCGACGACTTCAATGAAAGCGATGAGGAGGAGGACAAGAAGTCTGTCATTGCTACATGTAAGCACACACACACATGCATATACACACACAAACACACATGAACATTGTTCGCTAACAGAAAAACTCCTCCTGCTTCCTCTGCTGTCCTTCTGCTCTTTACTATGAAATATTCTCCCCTGTCACTTCTCTCACATCGCTTCTTCCTCCACCCCCATTTCCCTTCATTTTTCTGTCACTGCCTCTCGTCTCACGTCCTTCCTGTTGTGGCTGCCAGCTACACACACCTTAGTCCGGCCCAATCGCCCCGCTCCTCCTCCTCCTGACAAGAGGAACTCCATTGGACACACTCTTCCAGCCTCAGGTAGCTTCCTCTTTCTCCCTGGCTATTATTCTGTCTTTGTTTCTCTTGCCTTCATCAAAGAGAAAGAGGTGCACCCAGGTATCCTGTCTCTGTCTGGGTCCTGTTCTCCTCCTCTCTCTGTTTTTCTGCAGCTCTGTTTGTACTATTTCACACACTCCTGTCATTTGTTCTTCCATGACTCCCTCTGCAGCCCTACCCACATTACTGTACAGTAACACTTAACTAAGCTCTTTGCATACCACGTACTTCTCAGCTGGACGTCAAATACATCATTTAGAGTAACATGACAGTAGGTTTATGACATTATGTGGTATCTTGGATGTTGGCTTGAAAAATTCCAGATGCCAACTTGTCACATGGAGGCGATCATGTCCAAAATGATGTTAACTACAAAATAAAATGGAGAATACTGTGTGACATGAGATCACTTGTTGAAATGGTCCTTGTTTGGAAGTGCAAATGAATTTATTTGTGAAATTGCCAGGTTTTAAGGATAATATCCGTGCTTTTTGTGTGTGTTGTCTAGGTTGCACCTCTCCATTATGTTAGTTTTGCTGGTTGGGCTCATTTTCCTACTTTAATAGAAAGCCATTTGCTGTCATTCATCCTTGTGCAATATGAAAACCAGTTTCCACAGATTTGAAAATTGCCTGAGCTGGATATTCCATCACAGTAAACGCAAAACCTCAATTCGGTTTTTGCATGAGTCACTAATATACTGTTATTTTATTTTGCCCAAGTTGAGAGTTTTCATACTACTGTGGACATTATGTTCAGCTCTGCTTCCTGTCAGTTACCTGACGGGAAGCACCTTATTTTATTGACACCTTATGACACCTTATTTTATTGTCCCATCCATGTTTATTTATATTGAGGCTGTATTTATTAGCTGGGACAGCGGTTACTTTCAAGCAAGGTTTGATACTGTCAAGTTTGCATTATATTAAAAACAAGTATATGTTAAAAAGCATGTTAAAATATCTCACTAAATACAGCATGCATTGTAGAATGATTGGGGGAAATGTAAACTAGTGATAGGCAGCTGTAAGTAGGCTATAACTCTAAATGACACTGGTATTCTCCTTTAAATAAGCTGGTTCATTAACTCAGTCTACAGAATGATACTGACTTCATACCCCTCATGCACATAATGTCAGTATTCATAATCATGTTAACAGCCAGTCATATTCAGAGATTTCCACAGCTTCACATTTATGTTGTTGGTGTCAAACCAACAACAAAATGTGAAGCTATGTAATATGACTAACAAAGGATCTTCATGACAGTAAAATACATAACGGACATGGGATCCTTGTAAGCTGCAGCTGATGTTTGAGTCATTTCATTTTCATTACTCAGCTCGTGACTTTTCTTTTGCCCTCTTTCTCATTTCCTCTTTCTGCAAACATCAACTCCATCTATTCATCCGCCCATCTATGCATATCCAGCTTGTGGAAAAGAGGGTGGAAAACCAGGATCTGGTCCTCCCAGTCCTGCTCTCCACTCCCGTCCTCCTCTACCTATCGCTCCTCGCCCTTCCCCTCGCCGTTGCAGACACGCCCTCTCTTCCACCCCCGTCCAGTCAGGGACTCAGCCTTCCCCAGGTCCATCCCCTCAACCCTCTCCCCGGTCCAAGCATAAAAATTCACTCGTCCCTGTTCAGTCTGATGCTCCTGCTCCATCTGAACCCCTCCCTCCAGTCTCTGCATTGCCCAATCCTCCATCACCCAAGAGCTCCCAGAGTTCCCAAAACACACCCTCTGATTTGGCACCATCTGCAGTGGCTTCCTCCCCTCCTGATCCTTCATCAGTCACATCAGCATCTACTTTACCTGCTGCCCCATCCCAGCCATCTTCAGCAATGCCGTCCTTGCCACATCCCTCTTCAGGCATTAATCCTCCCTCAACAGAGCTCTGTGAAGCCGCAGTGCCCTCAAATACCGCCTCCACACTGCCCTCTAAGATTCCCGCTGCCTCAGAAACAGGCATTACCTCATCAACCCGCAAACCTCCCTCCCTTACATCATCATCACCCAAGTCTCCAAACCAGCCTCCTATCCTAACACCTTCCTCCTCTGCCCCACAAAAGCCCTCTGTCTCTGTTTCCACTGGGCCTACTCTGCCCCATGTCACCTCCGCTACTCCCTCCCAGCCTCTTTCCTCCAAATCCTCCTCTTTTCCAAAATTCACCCAGTCCTCTGAGACCCCATCCTCACACTCTCCATTCACCCGGACCCTCTCTCAGCCTCCAGCCCTGCCTAGAATCTTCCACCCCAGTTCAGGAAAAGGTATCCTCTGGCTGGCTCTCTGGCAGACATGCATGCTGCATTTCCATTGACCAACGTGTTTTACGTACAGTTGTCTTGTTGGAACTTTCTGCATGATGTAGCTTAATGCACATGGTGCATTAGGTGGAGGATTTATGCACCGCTTACTTTTGTGACAGTGTGAGGGCAGTCTCTGCATGATGAGGATCATTTTTAGTGTTGTCATGATACCACAAGTTGGACTTACACCAGTATTTAACAGCTAAACATTTGTTAATGCCTGTCATACCATATCTATCTATCTATCGATCTGTTCTACTTCATACATACACCCTCTGGACTGGAGATGACTGAAATTTTGCACTGGTACTGAAATTTCTGTAATTGTGACAACACTGATCATTGAACTGTAGACTGCGCCAAACCGGGTGCACTGCCCCGGCTTGCTTACATAGTCACTGCTGAGAGATGAGTGAACGAACAAAGTAGAGTACGTGATGTACAATACAGGTGTTCATCATTTCTGTAGTGTGACATGGTGCTAGTTAACCGCATGCTGTAATTTTGTGAGCACTTAGCCACTTCACTCACTGCTTTCTCTTTTTATTTCCTCTTTTGTTCATTTCTCCTTTTGCCTCCTCTCTTCTGCGTTCCTCACTTCAATTCCAGTTTCATACCAGCGGCGCCCCCCAGAGGCAGAGGAGCCACCCTCAGCCGCTGGTCTGTATCTTCCTCTCAGATTAGTCCAAGTTAAAGTTATGTTTTTATCATCACATGGTCCAGTCTGTTCTACTAATCTAGCACTGATGTTTGTTTTAGTCCTTTAACTGTTTCCTTTTTTCCACTGCTGTTTCTTCTCTTCTCTCCTTCCCCTCTCTGCTCTTTGCTTAAATGTCTTCCCCCTTGTGTCCTCTCTACCAGTTCGCTCCCATATTTTCAAACCTCAGATTGTCAAGTCAGTGGCTCGCCCCTCCTCTCCCTCACCCTTCTCCTTTGATGCCCCTCCCTTTGACAAGGCAGTAGTTAACAGGGCTACAGCACCACCTCTTCCTCAGTCTCGCCCTTCTAGCTCACAGTCAGGTAACCACTGTCAGTGAGTTGAGCGGTGCCAATAGTATGCATATGTATCAGCATGACTTGTATGATGAGAGCTCACAGTAGTGTGCATTGAACCCACATGGATACAGTTACTCTACACATGTTTACCAAAGAAGTATCATTTTCTATGATTCCTATAAGTGTTATTGTTGAAATGAGCTATGTTTGATATCAGTATAAGTACAAGGCAGCTCATGGAGGGTGCATTAAGTAATTGGTCACATCTAGTTATTGGAAAAAATACTGGCATTGTGCAGCTTACAATGCATTATTACTGCTCTACTGCATGGCATCAGTTACACTGGTAGCTATGCTTATCATATTGTTTACATTACTTGTTTTATTCTTTTCTTGAAATCCTCTTTCCTTTGCTTTTTTCCGCTTCTCGCTACCACATTTGCTGTCACACCCATCCCTCTCCTCCTTTGCTTCTCTGCTCTTTTGCAACTTGCTTCCCCTCTCCCAGCTCCCTCTCATGTCTCCCCTCAAGTCCAACCATCCTAATCTTTTTCTCTCCTACTACTCACCTTTTCCTTCTTTACCTCATCTTTCCTCCCCTGCCTTTTCTCCCCCTGTGCTCCTCGCCACTAATACTACCCTTCCCCATATCTTTGTTCTCATCATTTTGTTTGTGTTCCTCGTTCTGCTCTCTTCAGGAGGCCAGGAGACCTGGCTGAGCTCTGACATCACTATTATTGGTGGAGACGTCAGCCCGGTCCCTCTGTTGACCAGTCCGGACCTTGATGCTCTCTGTGACCCAGAGGCTACACCCCTTTCCACCTCCCTTCCCTGCTCCTCGCCTCCTCGCTCCTCTTCTCTTTCCACCTCTCTTCTGTCCTCTCCTTCTCTGGCCAGCAATCCCTCTCAGCTGCCTGCCTCTGCCCCTGCTCCTCCTGCTAAGCTCAGCTCCTGTCAGTCAGGTACACCAGCCAGCCACCCCTTCTCAAACACTCTCCTAACAGAGATTATTTCAACCTCGCCTGACTCCAAAAGTTCCTCTGATGCTGTTTGTGTTGTAGAGATGTCCCATGTGGAGGCAGGTCTCTGGACGCAAATAAACATGCTGTCCTCACACACTTACAGAGTGTAACTTATGCCCTGATCTTGCTCTTTGTAGGGTCCAAGGATTCCCCTGTTACCAAGGAAACAACTCCAGCCACTCTGACCCACGGCGAGGAGTCTCCTCGAAGCAACAGGACGGTCGCCAGCATCAGAATAGCCAACCAGCCAATCAGACCAGGCCAGGAGTCTAAAGAGACAGTCTCAGAAAGCACAGCTAAACCAGGAAGGATCAGGTGAGGTCATGGGATGATGTCACATGAGTGTATAGTCAAATTAATCTCACTTGGTTTACAGATAAGTTTGGCCTCAAACCACTTAACGGGAAGCAAATGTGTCAACACACCACACAGCTTAAGGCAGAGGGCATCTCAGGTTTGCACTGAGTCATAACCGTGCGTAGACTGGATTCAGCCCCAGTGTAGCTTCAGAGAGAAGTCATAGACTGCAGCATGAGTTTGGTCATTTTCCAAAACAGAACAGTGGCTGAAGAAGTGAGTTCTGACAGCCAGAAATTTCAACACCTGATGAAGCAGTCGGCGAGCCAAGAGGTTATTATCACATCCAAGGATGCCACATAGATATGTGTATGATGTCCTCACGGAATCCATTCTTTCCGATTTGTGTTGAGGATAGCAAACTTCTTTAGAAGGAAAACAGTTGTCTTTCCCATATTGAATCTTGGGGCATTCCAGTCACTCTCTTTGATCAAGTCGCCCTCTGATGAATCGGAGGATGGCATGCAAGCTTCCAGGGTCTTTATCTGTCCTCCATCATTGCGTCCTTTTTCTTTGAATCGTTCTAGATTCATTAGATATCACAACAAACATGTCGTGGAGGAAGCAATAATGCACAACAAAACACATCTTGAGTTAGACCCAATGGTACTTGATGGTACTTACAACAACTCGAACTCAACTCTGTCAAAACCCAGTGGACGCATGCAACATTTTGGATTACAGAAAATAAAATGAAAAAAAAAAGCAAAATCTTACTTATTGCACCATAATCTGAGTGTCCTCAAGCTAACACATCTCAAAGCTAAGACCTGCTCCAGCTTGTTGACGTGGTTGTTCCAGAAGAATGCAATAACACTGTGGTTGAGGTGGTTGAGGTGTTTATCCTTGCTGGTTGATCGGGGATTTCTTGATTTGTTTATGGACCGCTGTTCTCATGACTCACGGCTGCTTTGTGTGGGGCATTTGTGCCGCCTTGATGCTAACATGTGCTAACGGTTACAGAGTGTTTTCTGGCCTGCCTCCGGTCACTGACTGTAGAAGTAGACATATAGCAGGTCTACATTTTGCTGTCTGGCTTGCCTGTCACCCCCCATCACCTCCCGCACGCCCAGCCTTGCAAAACCTCACCATGCTTTGTGGCCCACTGCTGTGTGACTTGCGAGCCTGACCTACAGTATCTCTGTCCCCAGTCCTGGCCAATCCACTTCAGAGCTGATCGTAGCCCCTCCCCCTCCATGGCCTTTCTCTTGCTGTGAAAGCTCCGCCCCACAACAGCCCTCCACCAATGTCGTGGCAGCATTTATCACACCTAAACAGTCAAAGGCTGAGGAGGAAATTGATTCGCTTAAAAAGCCAACCAGTGAGCTGGAGAGCAGTGTTAATCCGTTTAAGATTGAAAAGCCGCCATTGGCTCAGCCCGAGCCTGACCTTGATGACATCGTCTTTGAGTCATTTAACCAGAGTCAAGAATCAGGAGGCTTGTTCTCGGAAGAGCCCGACTCCAAACGGGATACCATCAAAAGGTGTCCCCCTGGGTAAGTGTCACACACAGCAATAATACATACATTCATGTGCACAGGCACACATGCGTACATTTTATTCATTTATTTATATCCACTTGGACAACATAAATAGTAAGGCCACAAAAATGGATGGGACTATACAGTTGGGCCTGTCACAAGTATTACACAATCCTGCAATTGTGATTATTTGAGCTGACCTTGATCATTTTGCATAATTGTTAGTTTGCACAATTTTGTACTGAAATGCCAAAAGTTAGAAAAAATCACAGCAAAAGAATAAAAATCAGGGGCTCTTCCATCAGTTGAGCTGAAGGCATTTTTTTCTCCGTCTGGTCATATGACATCATTCACAATGAGACGCTCACTCATGCCAGTATTATGTAAGTTATTTAAGGGCCTTTTCACACCCAAAAGTCCAAGGCTCGAGGCTCATGTTTTTGTTTCATTGTGTACATTTGATCCAATTAGATTTGGTTCCATATTAAAAGGAGACAAGGTTCATTTTACCCGTTGCACACAGCTGCCTGACAGGTGCATGTCACTTGAATTGGTCCAAAACTCTGAACATCCAGAAAATATTTTCACTCGAGACACAAACCGAACCATGGTTCACTTTGATCTGGACCAAGACCACCTCTTTTCATCAGACCAAGGTCTGGTGTTTGGTCTGGAGTACGGTCTGGGGGAGGTTTCACACCTGTAATTTGGTTAGGATCAAACTGAAAGTCTGGAAGTCCAGATTAAATGAGGCAGGCGTGAAAGGGCTCTAGATCAGTTGTGCCATGTGACATTTTTGTTAACAATGCCTAAAAGCCAAAAAGAAAATTTACATTTTATTACAATAAATGACTCTTCCTCTTTATTAAGTATGCTGCATGTGTACTCTTATTAAATTTATACTATAATTGTGGTAAACAATGAGCCACAAAACAGCACTCACGTGTGATCACGTGCACATGCGTATACGCAGGAACACGTGCACACACACACACACACACACACACACACACACAGATACACACAACTAGGATTAAGGTGTGTTGTCTATCTGTCCTGTAGTTTTCAACAGAAAATCAGTGAAAAGGTCCCTGGAGGGTCTGCACTGACAGACCAATTAGAGGGAGCAGCAAAGGTGAAGAAGGAGGAGAAGAGCACAGAGCAGGAGGAGCGAGAGGAGAGGAGAAAGTGGGAGGAGGAAAAGAAGAGACTTTTAGAGGAGGAGAAGAAAAGAGTTTTGCAGGAGGAGGAGGAGAAGAAGAAGGAGAGGGAGAAGAGGAAGCAGGAGGAGGAGAGACTCTTGAAGGAGAAACGAGACAAACAGGAAAAGATGAGGGAGGAGGAGAAGGGGAAGAAGAATGAGGAAGAGAGGAAGAAAAGAGAGGAGGAGAAGAGGCTTTTGGAGGAAAAGGAAATACAGAGGAGAGAGGAGGAGCGGAGGCTTGAGAAGGAGAGATTCTTGAAGAAGATGAAGGAAGAAGAGGAGAAGAGGAAGGAGGAGAGGAGAGTGTTTGAGGAGCAAAGAAAGAGGAGGGAGGAAGAGAAAAAGAGGCTTCTGGAGGAAGAGGAGGAAAGGAAGGCAGCTGAACTCTTGAAGGAGGCAAAAGAAAAAGAGAGACTGTTGAAGGAGCAGGAGGAGAAGAAGAAAGAGAAGGAAAGACTCTTGAAAGAGGAGGAAGAGAGGAAGAGGAGGGAGGAGGAGACAAGAGTCAAAGAAGAGGAGGCAAGAAGAAAGAGGGAGGAGGAGGAAAAGGAGAGACTCTTCAAAGCAGAGAAAGAGAAGGAGGAGCAGAGAAGGAAGGAGGAGGAGGAAAGGAAGAGGAGAGAGGAGACGCAACGTCTTGAGGAAGAGAGGCGGAAGAGGGAGGAAGAGGAACAGCAGAGGCTCTTGAAAGATGAGAAAGAAAGAATGGAGCAGAGGATGAAAGAAGAGGAAGAAAGGCAGAAAAGAGAGGAGGAGAAAAAGCGCATTGAGGTGGAGGAGCGGAGGAAGCAAAGGGAAGAGGAGAGGAGAAAGAGGGAGGAAGAAGAAAAGGAAAGACTAGCCAAAGAAGAGCTGAGAAGAAAGGAGGAGGAAGAGAGACTTTTGAAGGAGAAAGAGAGGAAGAAAATGGAGGAGGAAAGGAAGAAGAGGGAGGAAGAGGAAAAGAGAAAGAAGCTTTTGAAGGAGAAGGAAGATAGGGAGAAAAGACAAGAGGAGGAGAGGAAACTAAAGGAGGAGGAAGAGAAGAAGAGGAAGAATGAGAGAGGGGCTCCTCCCTGCAGCCTGGAGGCCAACAGGTCAGATGAGGACAAGGAGAGGATGAAATCTCTGGCTGGGTCTCGTTCCACTTCTCTTTTCAAACGCTCTCCTCCTATCAGCCAATCACAAGACAGAAGCACCAGTATCCACCAATCACAGTCCAGAGAAAAGGCCCTTTCATCAGTTGAGAAACCAAGCCCCGCCTCCATGAGAATTAAAGCCAATGAGCGGTGAGTTACAGCACTGAGATAAAGAGTAAAGTCGTGCTCAAATCATCAGTCAATCAATCAATTAGTCGATCAACAGTTAACCAATTACGATTTTGATAACTGAGTAAGCTTTTTAGTAGAAATACCAAACCTTTTCCAAACACACCCTCACTAAGATCACTAAGATTTGCTTAATTTTTCTTTCTTTCCTCTTTAAAATACTTTGTTGATTTTTTTGACTGCTGGTAAGACTAAGGACACAATTTCAAGGCATCACTTTGGGCTCTGCTGACTGCCAGAAACCATTTGTCATTATTTTTGATACTTAATCAACTAAATGATTAATCAGTTGATTGAGAAATAATCTATAGATTCATCAACCCTAAAGTAAACCAGAATTTACATGAAAATTTGTGTTACAGCATAAAACAGACAATATCCTCTATGAATGAAACCGTGGAGTTGGATGACAGGGGTTGATGGACTGAAACACAACCCAGTCCATCAAACAGTTGAAGTTAGTTGAATTTGTGGTGGCGTGCACATGAACGTCATCTACAAACTTCATCAGCCAAAGAAATTTGCATGCACTCCTTCAAATGGTTTTGAGACCTGCCCATTACAGCACAACCTACGTTGCTTCACTGCCATCTTTGTCTTTGAATGCGCAGATGACCCATGTGAACGCTGCCGAACAATGATTTTAGAAAACGCTTTACACTGTGGCTTTTGACCGTACTGTTGTTTGATTTTGTTTTTGATTTCTTTTGGTTTTTAATTCCAACAGCGCTTTGCATCTGCTGCCATCTGCTTTTTGAATCCTCAAATACATCAATCAATAAATCGCTGTCAATCAACCAGTTGTACACATAGGAGCATTGTGACTGAGATTTCAAATGTTTTGAGTATTTTTGAGTATAATTTGAATATCAGTCCAGGTTTCTTTACTCTTACTGCGTGAAAATGGCGTCAACACGATAAGGGTGATGAAAAGCCCATTCTCATCCAAATGATTTTACTGTATTTCTGTTAACATTACTGTTACAGCTTTATTTTTCTGTGATTCTGCTGTCATATATTGTGATTCCCTGCTGATCTCAGGCTTTATTTAAATATTCGGAGAATCTGTTTGGTTTCCCTGTTGCTTCATAATCTTATGCCCTTACTTTCCTCCCTGTCTTCGTTCTGTCTCTCACTCCTCCCTGTCCTGTCCCCGGCTTTCACCTGTGGTCTCCCTCCTTGTCTGTTCTCCTCTTTCTCTTTTCTCTCCTCTTTCAGCGTGAGGCAAGCCTCTCCAGTAAGAGAAGGTTCATTTTCAGATGTTGTTATCCTAGAAACAAACATGGCTGCCCCATCCAGGACACCTGGCATTCATTCAGGCCACATGTCTCAGCCCTCTGCTCAGGATAAACCCATGACATTAGAAGGCTTGCCCCTGATCCCACCCCCAGAGAAGCTGCTGGATGCAGAGTTTCCCCTATGGAATGTGCTAGAAGGGAGAACTGGGAAAAATAAAACTGAGCAGACCTCTGTCAAGGAGGTTATTACACAGCAAAACACAAAACCTCTGGGCAGAGGGTAAGAATGGACAGGAGAACGCCTGCCTGTCTGCCTCTGCTTTATTTTCTGTCTGACTCTCTGTCTGTCTGTCTGTCTTGCTGTGATCTGGTTCAGTGGTTTTCAGTGGGGTTCGGTGGCCCCCCAAGGGTCCTTGAGGGGCTTTGATAGCATCCTCAGAATATTAAGTCAGGATAATTCACTATAAACTGTTATGATAAAAAAAAGTATTAACAGTTATTTTAACATTATGTTTTAATCTCACCACTTTGATTCTGTTTGTCAGTATTCATTTCTAACATCTCAACAGTTTAATACATAACACAAACCAAAATATCTTTACATACCAGTGTCTCTCACAATCACTTCAAATGGGGATCTGCAGCTTAATGAAAGTTAACTTGAGGGCCTAGAACATGAAAAAGTTTGAAAACCCCTGATCTAGTTTGTTTGGTAATGGTGTTCTTAAATAGCAAAAACTGTGTAATAATCAGTGCTTTACCTTCCATCTGTTCTTTCTCTCAGCTCTGACAGAGAAGATGCTCCTGAAGCAGACTCCTCTAACAGACAAGAGCAGCAGCCGGACAGAGCAAAAGGATCAGAAATGCATCATATTGTCTCAGCCCCTTGCAAGCCCTGCCTGTCACCAGTTGGAGAGGAGCCCACAGAGCCAGAGAGACCCAGCACTGAACCGGCAACCTCACCAGAGGTGTGCCCTAAACAAGGCAGTGAGCTTGTGGCTCTGGAGCTGGCGCCACTGCTTCCCTCAGAACCAGAACCAGCTCTCCAGCCGGCAGGGAAACCACAACAGGAGGGAGCGGATAAGGAGGAGCCACCCAGCAGCGGCATAGCTGGTGGTCTGGAGAGTTTAGTCAATAAGGAGCCGGAGTGGGAGGCAGAAAAGACACTGTGGGCAGCTGTGGAAGAGACCACCGGGGAGACACAAGTGGAAAGAGGGATGGAGAATAGTCAGAGCACTGAAGAGAAGGATGAAAAGAAGGAGGAAGAGGGGAAGCAGGAGGAGGAGGGTGGTGTAACAGGGGGGTGAGTCAGTGATAGTTCCTTGCCACCCTCACAGCATGGCGTGATTTTTCTCCCTGTCAACTGTCACACCAGCACATACACAGATCCACACACCCACCACACACACCTGCACATGCACAAACACAATCTCCTCTGTGGCACTTGCGCTTTACCACCGCTTACTTCATAGCAGCCATTAACCCGCTCTGTTGTCGTCCTGTTCATCTCAAATTTCCTTGGTCTGTCTATGCTGTCCGATTGATCTTTTAAATGGAATTAATTCTGGAGAGCGCGAGAGAGAGGGATCTCCAGGCGTTAGTAGAGTAACGTTTGTGCGTCTGTGTATGCGTGTGTGCTTGTGCGCGTGTTTGTGTGTGTATGCCAGTGCCCATAAATGTGTACACACAGAGGCAGAGCAGCAGAAGGAGGCATCTGCTGGCTTCATGTCAGCAGTAGTGGGCGTGTTGTATAAGGGGTGAGTCTCTGTCTGCCTGTGTGTCATGATTATACACCCTTTATGTAGTAAGAAATGCTGGTTAATAATACATTTTTATTACAATATCACCACATTAGCACAATTTATTAAATTCATAGATTGTCCTTGATTTTCAACCCAATTAGGGGGATTTTTTAAATATATTTTGATAGTTTAATACATTATCTGGCAGCCAATATCAGGCATTGTCCGTTGCTGTGTTGCCACTGATATATAATTTCCTCAGAGTGACTGGTGCAGCACTTTTGGTGTAGTTTGGTCCTGGTCCTATTGGTGCAAGGAATTGATCCACCAACTGAACAAACCATCATTAATTACATTGTCTTGTACTTATTCATAAGCAAGCTCTCTATTTGTGTCTGTCAGTGGGAAAGCAGCGCTCTCACTTGCATGGCAACAGAAATGGTTTTACCTATTCTCAATTATTCCCAAAGAGACACTTAAATACTAATGTAGCGTGACGCATTGGGTAGAAGACAGATTTAGGGTGGCACTCACTGTAACCAAAAATGAACAAACATTTCCTCAGTGTGCTTTGGCAGGGCCATTTGGTCAAGCACCAAAACAAAGTCTGAGTAGGAACTAATGAGTCAAGCATGCTGTCTGGTTTTCTGTGACACTGATCACAGAGCCTGGTGTGGTCATTACCAAACGTCAGGGTGAGTTCTGTCCCTGAGTTTTCTTTCCTGTTCCTCCTGTCTGTCCCTTAGCTATGAGACAGTGGCCTCCATCCTGCATTCACCTGGATCTACTGATGCAGGTCAGCCATGGCCCACTGCAGACCAACCATGCCTCCTTATGGCAAATGAAAGTCAGCCATGTGTCCCTAAGGTAGATGCAGACCTTCCATGTTCCTCTGAGGCAGATGCAGGCCCGCTGCTTCCCTCTGGAGTGGATATTTCACCACCCACAGACTTCTCTGACACAGCAGATGACCAGCCAATCAGTGCACAGAAGCTCTCAAGGGCTGAACTGACATTGGCTCAGAGACCAGAACGGCTAGCCCAGGAGGTGACACATGGGCTGAGTCTGGTGGCAAGTCTGAGACTGGCTGCCAGCGAGCAGGAGAGAGAGAGAGAGGAGGAGAGGGAGAGAAGGGAAAAGGAAATGAGGGAAAAA
>OMLB01018386.1:6882-30899 GCA_900302555.1 Myripristis jacobus | reverse complement strand
CCAAAGGAGAGGAGGGGGGGGGGGGGTTGTTTTTTTAATTCTGTTTAGACAAGACAAAATTAAGACCTTTTTAAGACCACTTAACAGCCGAGAACAAAGCACCCACTAAGCTGAAGAAATCCAATTTTTGTGAATGAAAACAGCTAGTGAAAGCTTTGAAACTACAAAAGGGTAGTATAAAAAAATCTCCATCTTAAGTCGTTTAACCTCATATTCAGTAATATCCATAGTATTAAAATCTTGTTTTTCTTAAAACAGGTGGAAAAAATCTGCTATGGGATGAGATAATCCCACTTGTTTCCCATGCAGTGCCACTTGTTTCAGGAAAAATCCCATCCCAATGGCAGATTTTTTCAATTGTTTGAAGGAAAACAACATTTTAGGACTGGATATGAGACAAAATGACTTTCTAACATCGAGACAGTATAGGAAACTAGCTTTTTACCACCATATCTGAGCAACAATTCAATTCATCTTGTTGTCTGAAGCGCTTCATGAGGTTAAGAGTCACTGACAAGGCAAAAAAAAAAAACAACACAAACAAAATCATTCAGGAAATGACAGCACAGTGTTCTCTCCCTCCCTTGGGGTCGATTTGTTTTTGGAAACAGATATAATAGCTGAACCGCTTTTTTCCAGTCCCATTATAACCACACTTAACTCTTTGTGAAGGGCTCTCTGCGGGCTGCAGTTATACGACTCCAGCTCTGCAGTTAAGTGGGCAAGTGATCATTAAGCAGACAAACACACAATATGACACAGAGGTTGTGTGTCGACCGCGCCATTCAATCCACTTGACTGTGTTACAGCCTGAATTCAATTAGAGACTGAGATTGTTTTTGTCAACAATGTACTCAAACTACACCATGATGGCAAAGCAGAAACGTACATAACTGAAAACATACAATTTAAGTGACCATTCGACCAATAATCTGTCAAATCTCTGCAGTCTTTCAAGTCATTCCATACATAATCCATGCATGAACTTTCACCTTCTTGTTCTTAGAAGGACACTAAACTAAAACATTTTGATTTAAAATGTTGTTATGGCCATCGCTGGGGTGAAGAAAAGATCATGAAACTGAGAATCTGAGGTCCGTTCTATGCAGAGAGGCCAATCGCTTGATCTCTCCCGAGTCAGATGATTGTTTTTGCGAGGGATTACACGTGAAACTGTGGAGATTCGACCAGACCACCACCTCCGTTTTTATTTGTGCTGTTCCCGTTTTGATTGACTCTTCAACTGCAGCTGTCATCCTCCACCGGGCCAGGCTCAGCAAAAGCTACCAGCAACAGCAGCTGTTCGCTCGTAGACACGTGGCAAGCCAATTTTGCGGCCATTTCTGGTTATAAATCAAACATTTTACCAAGGATTATTGACCACTGATAATCCTTGACCATTTTCACAGCCGTCTGTCTGACACTAAACAGCAGCAGGTAAGCACAGGTATCGCTAATGACATTAATTAAGGTTCTGTAGCCTGAACCTAAACCTGCCACCGAGGAAATGTGCATTTGCTGCCACTGCAATTCCAGCTGATGAATGTTAGTCAGTAAAAATGTCCATATCATTTATGTATGGTCCTGTTGTCCCGTGAAAACTGTTCTTCTTCTTTGGTAAGAAATGATGGTGCATTGTGGGTATCTTCTCGCGGCGTATACAGTGAATTAAATTTACGGCTAAGAATTCGGACACTACATCAAACTGGCTGATACACTATACAGAGGGCTACACAGCGGATAGTGAGCGATTTCAGACGTGGCAGATTAATGCAGAAAATTAATTGAATTACAGTTTTTGATTTTTAGGGACTCTCAAATCTCGGTGGATAATGAAGACAGTATTCAGGAATAATACTAAATAAATCATCGCTACATAAATCATCGCACCAGTCTCAAGTCTCTGGCACTCGGTCCTCCAAACTCGGAGCTGCTGTCATGAGGATTTTTCACAGGAGTGGCTTCCTTCTGGCGGATCTGTCATGCAGTCCACATCTGTGAAAAAACACTGCACCGCACGGCGCTCACTGCTGACTGACGAGACTCACGGACACAAAGCATTTCAGCTGTTCATTTTCCACTTCATTTCCAACAAAAAAAACAAACAAATGCGCTTTCATGTTATTTCACATAATAAAAGAACCAAGGCTGAATTCAGGTTCTAATACCAAAAAAAATACTTATGCACTTACGACAGGCTCTTCACGTGTGCGTCTGTCTGCTTGTGTGTGTATGTGTGTGTGTGTGTGTGTGTGTGTGTGTGTGTGTGTGTGTGTACCTGTCCTGTCCATCCTGTCCAGTTTTTCCTGGCTTTCTGCACATTTCTGCACAAAACCTTGGCTCAGCAGGCTAGCACTCTGGTTCGCCACAGTACTAACTCATTAAGCTTTTTTGTTTTGTTTTTCTTGAGCACCATGTGAAATTACAGTACCATGACAGTAATGACAACATTAGGCCTAATAACTGACTTTTCCTCAATGGCGTTCTGTCTGCTACATTGCACAGCCCTTACAGGTCATTGGCAAAAGTCCCATTCAACTTTTTGTATTAAATTCTTGATTCATGTCTTTGAAAAAAGAAAGACCATGAATTCTTAGTCGGTTTCATTTAAAAACAAACAAAAAACAACAACAAAAACTTTGATACACACCTAAAATCTGAGGCATAAGTCAAACCATGAAAAGGATGAAGAGCTACACCTCTGCTGGAGGATTAAGCAGGTAGAGGAAATTAGCAGAGGAGCAGCTGTTGCTGTGGCACACTTGACTCGTTTGACATTGTGAAGTTAGCTGCTGATCAGATTAAGCCTTCTTCTTCTTGCTTCTGTCTCGAAACAGCAGATTTCATTATTTCTTCTCTCTACATTGTTGCTTATATACCTCGGTGTAGTCATCTGTCTGTGTATCAGTTGCTGCATGTGTGTATGTCCAGATGTGTTCATCATTTTATGTGTATGTATGTGTATTATTGCATGGGATGGAACTTATATTCTTTTTCTATATGAATGTGTCAAGTGTATTGTGGGAAAGAGAGTTTACATGCTCTCACGGACACATTGTATGTGTGTGTGTGTGTGTGTGTACGTGCGCACTTGCACATGCCTGTGTGCACAGAGACATAATCACCGACCCGCTGCATGAATCCCCTTCTCCTCCACCCTTTGACCCTCTGAAACATCTCATAATCTCCCTCATCATTGCCATGCCGATGGTGTCATCAGTTCCAAAGGATTTTCCTCATCTCGCCGACCTCGCGGGCAACCCCGGGGGCGACCTAGAGTTGAACCTGCAACCCCTTTCCCATCAGGATCAATACAGAGATCTGAGCAGCCCGGCCGATGTGCCTAAATCCTAGCACTGCAACTCTGGCATACTGATGTTGAGAGAGAGTGACATAGAGAGAGAGAAGGAGAGAGAGAGATGAACTTTGATAGGGTGGAAAAGGGGAATTCCCAGTTAGTACTGGGGAGGGGGGACCGAGGTTTAAGTGCGTGTGTGTGTCTGTATGTGTGTAAGTGTGTGTATCTATGTGCATGCATATGTTCGGCATGTATGCATGTCTGCGTCTGTGCCTGTGAGCGAGGTAGACAAATGATTTCATCCTTTCTTGTGTGTTTGAGGTGACTTAAAGGTCAGACTTTGAAGTGCATGTAGGATTTCCTCATTTTTGTGCTGTTGGCGTTTTTCTTGTTCCTTTCGGGAAGACAAGACGGTCAAAGTAGTGTGTGTGTATGTGTGTGTGTGTGTGTGTGTGTGTGTGTGTGTGAGAGAGAGAGAGAGAGAGAGAGGGAGAGCAAGTGATCTATTTTATATATAAAGTCAAGTCAAATTTCATTCATCCACATACAAAGTATACAACTGAATTTGAATAGTTAATAGAAATTAATATTTGTCTAAAGTGAGATGTGAACTATCTCATTTTCCAAACCTGGATCTATACCTGGATCTGTAATCAATAACCTCCTCTTGTCAATACAGTACTCTTCAATGCCAAGAATTGAACAATAATCAGAGTCCCAAATATTAGAACAAAGATCAGAAAATTGCTTCACATATTGGAAAGAAACCACCAAATCTCAGAAAAACACTATACTGCTGTTTTACCTATAAACTGAGACTAAAAGGTGGCAAATTGATGGCAAAATATTTTGCTACCATGAATGACAGAAAATCACTGACAATGTCAGACTTAATGGAAACAAACAGTCATAGAAATAGGTCATAAAAGGCCAGATGTCCTCTTTATCATCTCTATCAATCAATAAGCACCACATTCAGTCATCTTCCCAGTCTATTAATATGGTGAGAGGAGTCAGTGCAACTTAAGCTGCACAATCTGTATCACACAAAGAGAAACAGGCAACACTTATAACAGAATAACAGCAAAGTATTTACCTAATCTCTCCTTATTTGATTGTTTCTGTACTGCAGTGAATATAATTCATTTTGTCTTCTAATTTTGCGATGTACGGGCTACTTGTGTTACACTAGTGAAGAGGCGAGCACTAATTTGCAGTGAAGAGAGGGAGAGAGAGGGAGAGAGAGAGGGAGAGGGGGGAGACTGCATCTGCAAATTCATTTGTCCAAAAAAGGTACATTAGGGGGAGAAGGCAAATGTATCAGAGAGAGAGACAGAGAGAGAGAGAGAGAGAGAGGTTTTGAATTCATCAGCATCCTGGCTAACCAAACCAAACCACATTGGTAAATAAACATGGCATTGTTAAAATAATGCATGTGCTTTTTCAATTAACAACAAATTCATGCTTCAAGAAATCCTTTATTTTAGTACTGAGGTAAAACAGGGAGGCTGAGATGGATTTTGATTTCCTCCTGTCTCTGCCCGGCTCTTCTCTTTATCTCCCATCTCTGGTTGCATCCAGGCATCATTCCCTGTTCATTGATTACTTCCTCCATCGTGTTTTTGTGTGTTTGTGTGTGTGTGTGTGTGTGTGTGCGTGTGTGTGTCAGAGAAAGAAAGAAAGGGAGACTTGCTTGTGATAAATCCTATGCGTGTGTGCCTCTTTGTGCATTAGTGTGAATGTTTATTTGTGTGTGTGCACGCGCACGTGTGTGCATGCCCTAATGAGTGTACAAACGAGAAACTCCATCTTCCTCTCTTACCTCCGGTCTCCTTTACAGTAGTTGTGTGTTTGTTCCTATATGACAAGCCCCTCCAGGTTTTGGGAAGTGCCTGCCTGCATCACTTTATCACCCCTCCCCACCATCTCTCTCACTCTTGCATTTTCATTACACCACCAACTCTATCTGTCCATGACCTGACACAGTAAATCAAGCTTTCACCTTGGTTCTTTGGCTTGCCACCAATTTCAATGGAAAAACTGTCACTATCTTGGAAGACATTGTGAAATTGTTTAAATGAATGAGGTAGGTGACCTTAATAAACATGTGAATACGCTGTCAGGAGGTACAGTTGATGTGACTATTGCGCTGCTCAACGAGGGAATGTCATGACGAGCTTTCCCATCTCCAAACACCGTCGAGGCTTCCCTGCTTTGCTCATTTTTATTAATTACAATAATCATACTGTGCCAACCAGTACAAATCAAAAGACAACGAGCCATCACTCCTCCTCAATTAAGTAACAAAACAGAACCTGCAGAGAGGAGAAAAAAATACAACAAACAACCAAGCATTAACTAGCGCAGGTCCGCTGCCACTTGCATTTTCGGGAGAATGCACATGGTAGGAGATTGGGGTTTGTACATTCTGACCTGCGGGTGGCGCTAGATGGAAGCAGTTGACAGGGTTCATCCGCTGAAAAGCATGAGCACACTCAGCAAATAACTTGGCAGTTTGTCCATTACATTTAGAGATACTGTATGTTGTGTATGAGTCAAATGTTTGGTCTGAGGGGGCTGCCTGGCGAAAGGTCATAGGGTCACCACAATAAAGAGGAGTCTTCCTTTGGTAAGTATGAATGCACTCACTAAATATCACGGTAATCCATCAGTTATGTTTCTTAATATATTGTGTGTGAATCTGACATTTTGGCCTGTGGATGGCGCTAGAGGAAAGGTCACAAGGTCACCAAAATCGACAGGGTTCATCCTCTGGGGAGCATGAACGTGCTCTCCAGATTTCATGACATTGATATGCATTTCCGTGTGTGTGTGTGTGTGTGTGTGTGTGTGTGTGTGTATTCTATGACCTCTTATCTCTTCTACTCATTTTAATTTAGTGCACACTGCAGTTACAAACACATACACATACATACATACATATACATGCACACATACACAGTATATGTATATCTCTGGATATATAGATACAGATATAGATATGCCTCTCCTCTCTCTCCTCCTCCAGCTGAGTCCAGGTATCATGCACACGGTACTGAAGGGCACCTTCAATGTTACACTCAGCAACCGTCTTGGCTCCTGCAGTTGCCCCCCTGTGGCCCCTGGTCACCTAAAGGGCCCCAAGGCTTCTGGTGGAGTCCCCCCCAACACCTTCATCCCCACCCGCACTTCCTAGAGCCCCTCAGGGTTCAAAGTTCAGAGGTGAGAGGGGAGCACGGTAAAAGGTCAATTTAAAGGTCAGCCCATTTCAGTTCATATTCTGGGATTTTTCATGAATATGTATGGATATATCAATTTCTGTTGAATGTATAATTGATAATGAGTAGACTTATTTTCAATTATTAAACTCTAACGTCAGTGAGGTCATTAGCTGAAATGAGGTGTGGTTGCAGTGAGATTAACTTCTCAGAGTTCAAGATATAACAGTCAGTGTTTTACTGCAATGCAAGATAAAGCATGAAGGATTTTCTCCATAGATGTTGATTGATTGATTTTAAATGATTTGTGATAAAAACAAACATTTTATCAGTAATCAGCAATCAGTATCGATATATATGTCTCTGTGTTTGTGTGTGTGTGTTTGTGTGTGTATAATTGCCATTTAAAAAATGACCAGAAACAAAGCAGTTTGTATTGTAGTTTGTATGAACTGTTAGAGCCATCACAGCTAATTTTACAGTTAAATTATTATTATTATTTCAGTTATTATTATTTACCACACCTTATAACTAGTGAATAGTGCGTTTTTAAACTTCAAATGTATTAGAGTAATGTGCTGACTGATTGGCTTTTTGCTTTTTTCATGGTTACAGGCAGCTGATTAGAGGAAAATCATGGCTGTGTGCTCTTTGCTTCTGTCACAAGTTTACAGTAAAGACACTGATCACTACTCCTATAGTCACTGTTTTTTTTACTTCGCTAATGACATTAAGCATTCTTTGAAGCCTACTCTTTGAATTAGCTCCATTGTAAAGGAGTGGAGATAACTGACCTACCTGTTTGACTGTCTTGAATGGTCATTTGATGAGTTATTTAATTAGCCAATAGCTGCAGTGTCTATCACTGTTCTCTTAGACATCACAATATATTTACAGGACATATATGCAATGCATTAAAGGTGCAACACTGAAGTGGCATGATGGCATCCTAGGGAATACATTTGAATAATCCAGAGACTGATGCACTGAACATTTCTTAGTCACAATCACTGCTGACAAAGTGCAGTTAAGCTCAAAGGTTAAAACACTTGCACACTTACACTGATAACCAAAATCTATTGAAATTAATTAAATAATTTCTAGGTTACAGCAAGTGTTTCATAAGCTTGTTAGTTTTAAAAAGTGCCATTGTAAGGTACAAATTAAAGATGATTTCAGGGTAAAATGACACAGAAAATGAAAACTGGATTTTGAACCGTATCTGACCCAAGGCAAATGCTTTCTATGTCAAAGCATAAATGAAAAGATTAGATCTGCTTATGCAAAAGATAAATGAGAGACAGATGAAAGATGATGGGACGTTAATATCACATTTTCTCTGCCTGTGAACAACCAACCGTAGAGCTAAAATGCTTTTGGGCCATATTTTATATTTGCATCTTTCATGTTATTATATTTTATCATATTGCCCACAGTGAAAATGACAGGAAAGGTGGGAGGATGCTAGCAGCAGATTAAATGCAACAAATTTAGTCTTAAGCTTGATTTTAGCTCATGACATTACTAGCAACAGGGTATGCATCATACCCGCTCAGAGCCATCAGGATGCTTTTTTGCAAATTATGCTTTAATCAGTAATGAACCAGTGCATGAGGCAAAAAAAATATGAACTGATATTAGAGAAAACAATATCAAATTTCCTACAGCTTCATAGCCATACATTATAGCTAAGCATGCATAAATAATCAGGCCATTCATTATGGATATTTATGCTGAGTATTAGAGAAAAATGGGTGTCAAAGTCATATAGCAGACTCATAACTGACATTCCAGTTGTACATTAAAATGCTTTGCTCATTAATCAAATTAGCTCCACCTATTCGTGCTCATACACATACCTGTACTGTTCACATGCACAAACATACATGTGGACAGATACACCCCAAAACAAGAAAATGAATATAAACATGTATGCATGCATCTGCCAGTACACACACACACACACATGCACGCTCATAACTACAAACATGTATTTACTCTTATTCCAGGTGCGCTAGTGGCATCATTAAGTCTTTTATGCCTGTTTCAAACTGAGCATGGAGAAGAGAGCATAAGCTCCGTCCAACTTTCACAGACTGAGCCTGTCTGACTACAGCATGAAATATTAACTGTACAATGCTCTGATGCTTCACAACAGCAGTAGGAGGAGAGAGCAAGGGGAGTGAAAAATAGGAGTGAGAGGAAAAAGCCGAGGAGCAGTGTTAGTGGAACATATGCCTTAATTTAGATAAATCTTTTTCTGTCCTTACTTTTTCTCAGGCTTTTCAATAATTTGTGAAAGGATGACTAAGAAATGAATGTGTCATGTGATGTTTTGCGTTTTTCACAATTATTTATCTCAGGAAACTCGATGGAACACACACGCCCTGCCTCACATTAATTGAGCTGCTCACACCGACGCCTGGGAGCTGCTCAGTGCAACTGCAGTCTTCTATTGTTGGCTGCTCAGCTGCTGAGTTAAGTTAGGTGCCTTGCTCAGGGGCATCTCAGCATTATTGTGGTAGAGTGTTATTTGTTAACAGTCTTCCAGATGATCTGGGAATTTCAAGGTCTGTTTTGTAATCTCCAGGCTGTCACTGTTTGTAGATACATTCTCACAGATAGTAGTGTACCCATGTTCTATGCATAGGGGGAACTGATTTTGTGAGCCATTTACATTGAAAACCACAAGTCATGGTTGAGACAGTTTGGATTTTAAGCCTTAGTGTATACTGCAAGTAATTAGACACCCAAGAAGCATGCCCTAGCAGAAGTTAGCAACAATCGTCTGCTTGACTGGATAACATCAGGCCTTTACATACTATCCTATAAGTATAGCCTGGAGCCTACTTAGCCTGTGTTCGCACAAGCAGTCATTAACCCTGGGCGATGTGTTAACAATTCACACTTGTGCCCCAAGGCCCTGGGCTGAAATCTGTTCAATACACTCCACAACTGACCTGTGTTTACATTTTGTCCACACTTGGATGGATTGAACGTTATCTGTGGCCCTCTGGCAACAGTTGGCACTGTTTTGGGAAAAGGCTTTGGTTAGCCCTGAAAAGTCAGCACTAACCCTGCTGTGGACAAGGGTCAGTTGGCCCAGGGCTAATATCAATGCTAGCACATTTTAGAATGTGCAAATGTGAACTTTTGCTTATCCTGTGACAAATTATGTTAGCTGCTCAGTCATTTCACAATGGTGTGGACCTCATTGACGACCATCCTCAGTAACCTTCTCCTGTATAGTGGTGTCTATGGCACAGCTCTCGAAGACATCAGACAACCCAAACACTACACTAAAAGCTCCACTGGCAATCTACCAATCTGTGCTGTCATTGTGACCAGTGTAGGCAATGGAAAGTACTTTGGAATTTAAATATTTTACTGGTTTCTCCATGGTGGAAAGCAGAGAGCTAATGACTGTTACAACAGTGTCCATCACACATCTAACATAGCCAGTTTAAGCTAATATTGAGCTCAATGCCACCTAAGCCTCATGTATTAAACCTTTGTCAAATTCTATAGGCAAACACGCCAAAACATCCTATCCGCATACTAAGCTCTTAAAGACTCACCACAGCCACACATTTCTCATAATCCTCCTAATGCAGCTCCATCCTGATCGTGTACATGTGGGGTTTCTTGTCGATGACTATTCACTGCAACAGTGGAAGAGAAGTTTAAGACCTCTTCCCCTTTGCTTATTTAAATTTCCTTAACACTCATTTTGATTTTCTCACAAGAGTTTGTCACAAGAGCTTCTGGATTTCTCAGATTGCAGTAGGGTTTTTTTGTTGTTGTTGTTTTCTTATTGAGGGCTTTTTAGTAAAATAGAGTTGCATTGTGCTTTAAAGGCAAGTACACAAGGTAAACAAAGGCAACAGGGAAAGTAGGAAAGGACCAAGAAAGCAATACAGAGCTATATCTGAAAAGTGAATTCAAAGGAGTTAGTGACCTTGTCTAAGTGTCAGAGAGGCAGGGAAGCTTGTCATCTGTGATGAGGTGATGCAGGGAGTTCAAAGTGTCAGATAAACCTTTCTTACAGGCTGCTGATCCACTGTGTGAGTGTTGCCACTGTGGAGAGGGTAGATTTATACTCCTCTCTCCTGATCACTCAGCATAAATCAGCTATTCATGGCGGTATGTGTGTGTGTGTGTGGGTCCCTTCAATCCTTGGAGACAAGGAGATAGAGAGAGGAAAAGGAAACAACAGGAAGACAGAGGAAAGAAACAGCGAGTCTGTAAAACATCAGCAGAAGATGTGCAGATGATGATTTGCAGGTGGATCCGGTTATTAGGCAGATCTGGTTAAGAATAATCTTTCCTTTGAATCAGCCTTCCCCTCACTTCCCCTTCCCCACTCCCTGTGTATGATACCTCCTTGTATTAATACCTTGCTGTGTTCAAAATGTCTCTGTGGCCATTCAGAGTAACAGGTTCAACAGAGTACCATGTCTCCGATTGTTCCTCTGGGCCTTTTAGCCTAATGAGGTGTTTACCCCCTATCATTATTCAGCTGGGAGCAGAGGAGGGGGAGGTGAAGGGAGAGAGAGAATGGGACAGAGGATAGGAAGAGCAATTGCATAGAGCAAATAGAATAGCGATGGAAGTAGAAAACAAAGAGGTAAAGGAAAAGGAGAGGCTAGTGATAAGCAGGAGAAAGAAAAATTCTGGGGAGACAGGGTGAGAGAGAGGGTAGAAATTGAGAGAAAACAGAAACAGAAGAGAGAAAGAGAGGAGGGGAGGGGGCAAGAGCTTGGTGTTATTTATGCCTCCCTTGGCACTCGTCTTTACCTTTTCTTCCCTGCGAGCTGTTTTACATTGACGATCTAATTAAATCAAATAAATCACAGTGCGCGCACACACATACGCACACACTCAGCCACAACAGCCCTTTCTGGTTCGGGGTTTGGGAAGACCCCAAACCCCCCTCCCACCTGAATAAATCTCGATTATGGTGCATTACACGGCACATCATTCATGTTGTTTATAGGGCTAAAATATGCAAACAGACCAGACGCATAAAAGTGATCGATGCCAAAATGGGCCCTTTTTTCTGTTCCCTTCTCATCTGACACCCAACACCGAGCACTTTCACTTACAGATGCCTTTAGTGGGATGAAGACATATTGTATTGTCCTTATGTTGTCCCCTCATGATGGCCATTTTCATTGTCTTTGTCTGTGCCCAGGCATCAAAATATTACTGTTAATATCTCATCTATTAATGCACTCTGTGTCTCCTCTGTTCAGCCATATTTAGCTTTGCCAAACCTTCAAGCTGTCTGAGTGATTTTTTTGATAATTGAAAAAGGAAGATGGTTGATCATGGTTGATTTTCAGTGGCAATAGTATATAACCTCTGTCTAACTAATGGAAGGCAGACAGATGACAGACAGATACCAAAGCTACAGTGCCCGTCCCTAGCAATGTTTAGTTGTTACCTCTAGAGGGCTCCAGTAGGTTAGCTCAGTTGGTCAGTAAGCCAGTAAGTGACATTCAAGTTTCTTGGCCTTCTCTTCACTAACAGGGGATAACCACTTCTGCAATATGTGTGTGTGGGCATATTTTTGGGGGGATGGAGCGTGGGGTTGTTAGTTATGGAAGTTAGTGTTCATACTTAATTATAAACATAGTTTCACAAGGGTGCAACAACAATACAATTGTTCTAAAAGAGTCAAATGTTATAATGCTTTTTGACATATATTTTCTTTAAAGGTATGCTCAGTAATATTTACAGTTTATTGCCTAGAAAGCAAAATGATCATACTATATCAGCAGGGGGTCAGCACAGGTCAAGTGGTTTTGATTAAGTGACTTCACTGTTAACCTCAAAGGCCGCTGAGAACTCAAGCTTTCAAAAACAAATGTCCAGTCCGTACTCTTCATTCTGATAGTTCTTCACACCTCAGGGATTATGAATGGTACTCAGTTGTTCCTACACAAGCAAGTAGCAAAGACGGTATGCGTATTATTAGGTGGCTGAAGGGTTTTTTTTTTTGCATTTCTGCTTTATTTGACAGCCACAGTGAGAAATAGGGCCTGGGTTTGAATTCAAACGCAGGACGCTGCGGTCAGGACTAACAAGTGGTACATGCTCTACCAAGTGAGCTACAGGGGCACCCCATCAGGTAACTAAAGTTAATTAGTAAAAGCCACAGCTATGACGCCTGGGTTGACAAATAAAAGAACATTTACCTCCTCAGTTGACATTTCAGAATGATGTCAACTGCAATTCCACTAAACTAGGTGGCTAATTGATTTATTGTGAAATGTGACTTTGTACGTTCCACAGGCCACTGTAGCTGAGAGGGACGGGAGGGGTGAGAGAGGCTGGAGCAGAGTGGGAGGCTGAGGTGGAGACTTATATGAAATAAAATAAAAATATCTGAATGTCTGATGTGATATATCGATATTGCATACCCCTAATTTCAAGAGATCTGCATTTACCCATGGCCTGCATGATGTTTGAGTGCCCTTTCCTCTATGCCAGTGTTTTTTTTTGTTTTTTTTTTGAGGAATACAAAACCAGACAACAGGGCTCAGATGTACAAAGCTGCAGATTCAAAACTGAAAAGGTCTGTGTGTGCAAAAAATTGAAAACCTACAGCTTTTTGTCAGATATGTAAACCTTACACAGTGCACTGTTGCTTGAATCTCAGTCATCCTGAAACTCTGTGCACACATACAAGCCCAGGGTCCACTGCTGCAGCTGCAGCCATATATGGATATAGATACACTCCGGTTGAACCTGGTTTGCACATACATGCCTCGGTCGCGAGAGACTTCTCACCGCAGCCTTGCATTTAAAAATCTTATGTTAATGCAGCCATTGTATAAACCTTCATGCTATATATTGAAAGCCATAATATCCCATTAACTGATAATATTAATTTGTCATCTTGTATGTCATATATGTATTTGTCACACATTGTGTTACAAAAGACTTACACCTGCAGTGCATACACCTAAATGTTTTCATTATGAAAGACTGTTGCTACCTACTGTAACAAGCTGCTTATTTGACTCAGTGTGCTGAAGAGCTCCAAATAAACTGTCGTTCAAATTTCCTCTTTCGAATGCAATGACTTGATTTATAAAACAGGTAAATCTACAGACTAATGCGCAAACAAACAGTTTCATTGCTGCAGCGTGAACACATCATACTTCCAGTCAAAGAAAGAAAAGGAAAAGCTCAGCCCTTTACAGTAATGAGATCCTGCCAGTCACAGCATCCTCTCCTCTTCTCGGCACTGGCGTCATGCTGAAATTGTTCATATCAAACATCACCAAACACTTCTCTTCTCGGCTCAGAGCCATTCCTCAGTGAGGACCACGCGCCTCAGTCGGACCACAGTAAGTATCTCACAGGTGTGCCCATGCTAATCAGCAGCCAGTCATAAAATAGCATGGTGAAACACACACTTAAGGAAACAAAACAAAGTTATAGATAATTCTCTCCTTAGAGTAAACCACAAGAGTAAGGTTATAATTAACATAAACAAGGCTGTGTGCCAGACTGGTCTTTGGGTTTCTGAGGGCACAAAATTCAGATAATTTGGATTTATCAAATAATTCATCTATTTTTCATGTGCAAAGGTTTAAAAAGAAATCCAGTAGCATTTATAATATGATGTTGGAAATATATGTTGTTGTTGTATATAAAATATGCATCATAGGTTTGGATGAATGCATTATAGCTGGGTTTCTACTGTACGCCTGACATAACCTTGTGTAGAAAGAATGATTTTGTGCTGTGGTGAGTCAGTGCTGTTGCAGGTGCTTGGAGCAAACCTAAGATGAAATAGAAGGTGGTGCAAATCCAACATATTTTGTACACTGATAAAAAAAAAAAAAATAGCAACAAAAATATCACCAAATTAATGTATTAACACAGATAGTGACAGACTTACAGGTACAACAGGAAGCAAATTAACTTTTTTACACTTAAAAAAGATATATAACATTTCTTAAAAAAAAAAAAACCTGAATAACCTTTTCACTTTACTTTTTGTCTGTCAAAAACAGATGAGCTCTTTGTTCTTCATCCTTGCTTTCTGCACCACTTCCACTTTCTGTAATCTGCCTGCCTAAATGAATCCCCCCCCAACCTCCTTTTTCTCTCTCCCTCTCTCCCTCTCTGTCTTCAGTGTGAAGTAGCTGCGAGTTACTGCTGAATTATTTAACTCTTGTCTGAGACAAACTGTCTCCCTCCTTTGAAAGTTTAAAACTCTTGTCCAGTAAATTCTCTCTGCTGACCTCCGACTCAGAGGGGAGCAGAACGAGAGAGAGGCTAGTGATTTTAAAACAAAGGAACAGTGTTCTTTCACTTTTTGGTTAATTTCCTTAACAACTGACCTTTTTCACTTTACCAGGCTTTTTCACTCAGCTTAGCTCTGAGAAGATTCAGCGGTGTCTGACTTTGGTAAACAAGGCATGGTAGTAAGAAAAATTCACACAGTTACAACTAAATCTCTGGTGCATGCATGAGTATGTTGAGTCTTTTATAGCAACACACTGATTCACAGCACCAGACTAATCCCAGCCATGATGGGACAAGGTGAGCTAGGTAAGCACAATTTGGTTAATGTGTGAAGCATTTTCACCACTTTAAGGCCTTTAGATAATTACTTGCCCATTACCTCTGAATGTCCCTTTCACTGTTTAACGGGCGCACTGTATGCTGAGACAGAGATGTCAAAGAAGACGGTGGTAAAACTGTGGGACTTTGTAATAAAATGTTTATTCGTAGCTTCAAATTGAGCCCTGGAGAAATCTACTGAGGGCAGGACCTAATTATTCTGTATTGATTTTTGAAGAAGCAAGACAAGTTTAACTCTGGAAATGCATTTTCAGTTAAGACAATTGCTTGCTATAAGTGTGTGTGATAGATTGATTTTTTTTTATCAGAAAGCTGATTTTCAATGCTGTAAATATGTAAGTTCATTAAATATTTGAAAACAGACACAGAGACAAAGCAAACTTCAATTATAATAGTTCATGGCTATGTAAATGAAAATGTCAGATAAAAACAAAGGTTAGAATGGTTTAAAATGGGTTAAAATTTCCTCTAAGACATTTATTTAAATCTTTTGACTGTTAATTGATTTAGTTTTGGGCAGCTAGCTGAACTGGTTTTTGCAGCTACAACACACACTGTGTGTGCAGCTTGACTATGAGGAACTTTTTTATGTTTATGTGAGTCTTAAAGATAATTTGCACCCACTGTTTGTGTCTAAATGTGATAAGGAACACAGGAAAATAACAGAAGAGAAATTGCTGTAAATGTTTTACAGGAAATACTTTATTCCCAGTACATTGGAGTGTGACAATGTAAGCTTATATTTATTTATTGATAGAGTATTTTCATGAAAACATACCTCATATTTGATTTACCCTGTTAAAGAAAAGGAGACAAGGAGAAATGTTAATACACCGACTTGTTTACTTACCATAAAAGAAACCTGGAGGAAGAAGAAAATTAGATGAGAAAGTTAAGTTTATGATGAAAGGAAAAAGCATATTGCGGTGGTAATATGTTAAATTTAAAGAAATTCTGTGCCTGTGTCAGTGATTATGAAAATAATACAATCTCAGTGAAGCTGCCAGAGAGAAAGCATCATGTTCGAGTGTCTTTATTGACATCACCCTGTTTCAGTGCGTAACATATGAAGCTCAGTTAAAAAGAAATTTGAATTGGCAATTTGATAACAATTAAGGCTAACGTAATTTTGTTATCATACTTTTGATCACTGTTTTGCTATGATGTAACATCACAGTTTCAATTACAATCCACGTTTGGCAGACGCTTTTATCCAAAGCAATGTACGTATGAGATATACACCACAAGCAAATATCAATTCAGGAGAGAACGACATCAAGGGCCATAAAGCTCCCAACATCCCTGAGTAATTGGCTTTTCATGACAACCTCTAACAGTGCTGATGTTAACAATTCTTGACTTCACTGTCGTAATGGGGTAATTACATTTGTGTTCATTATCACTATCAAAACTTAGAGTTAGCCGAACAAGGCAATTTACCTCTTAATGAGACTTTATTTTCTAGTGTGTGCCACTAAAAAAAATAAGGTGTCTAGTTAGTGACAACACATCTAATGTTAATTCTCAGCGCTACATTCGTAAAATGCAAATGCCTGGCCTATTAGCTCGGCTGTTATCACAACTGTAAAAATGTTGTGTTGCACAGTCACGCCACTGTGCTCTCCCTTACACCGACGTTTTGAAAATGGCACGGCTTTTCTGCATGCGGTTCACATCCTTCTGACCTATGAAGTAGCATCAGAGCGCAGATCAGAGAGAGGCAGCATTGATATCAGTGCTCCAACAAGATATTTAACTTAAGAGCTACAATTCACAGCTCAAGATTTACAATTTTTGAAGAGTCTTAAAAGAGGGATCACGGATCTCCTTGTCCATCAACTTGTCCTTTCACAATATGCCATCGCCCATCTCACATAAAATCCAGTGTGAATGTACTTACGGCAGATCTCACTCTGGTGCACTGAGGGTTGTATGTAATCACTTCATTATGTCGGGGAACGTTTCATTATCAGTGTCTTCAATGTAAAACCATATTTTTTGATCATGCTGTTGGATGATTGGTGTTTAGTCAAGTAAAACTAACAGTGTTCAACATGTACACTTGCATGCATGGCTGCTCATTATCCCAGTCTTACAGCTACGTGCTGCTTTATAAAAACTTATCCTCTTGTATTTGCTTGATTACTACATTTAGGACTTTTTCTGTGTTTTGTGTGTGTGTGTGTGTGTGTGTGTGTGTGTTATTGTGACATATTGAATCAATCCCTATGCTGTGTTTGCTCCATTGCAGTGGAGCCTCGGGGGCCAGTCATCTATCTTCCCGGTCTTTGCCAGTGGGCACAGCTACAGTGATCCTGATTGGCAGTCATTACCGAGGCCCGGTGGGAGGACACGCCTCATTGGTTCAGAGCAGATTTGAGGGCGGGTTGAATGGAAGGATGAGGAAGTGTGTGTATGTGTGGATTTTATTGATGGGACAAAGGTGTACTCTGGCTACTGTGTCACTTATTCATGATTCATGGACATACACAGAGGGATGTGTGAACGAATGATGCATGCGTACATGTTCTCACACACACGTGTTTATGCCAACACACACACACACACACACACACATCCCGAGAAGCACAGTCTGTAGTCTGGCATTCCATCAAATGTGTGTTTGTGTGCAGTTGTGCATCTGCAAGGTGCTTACATATGTGTTTGCATTCGTGTATGTGCATGTGCATTTTTGTATTTGTAGACTATGTGCGTGTGTGTGTGTGTGTGTGTGTGTGTGTGTAAAATCTGGATGTGCCTCTCTTCATGCCTGTTTAAGCAGCGAGGCACTTTAAATGGAAATGTACTTGACATTTAGGAGGAGATGTAATCAGTGCACGTTAGAAAGCAGCTGATTTCCTGCTCAGAGCCCTTAGCAGCCCCTCTCGCCCTGCCTTTCTCTTTCCTTCCATCTTACCACTGTACACATCTATCTATCTATCTCTATATCTAAATATCTTTATAAATCTATATCTATAAATATCTCTATATCTCTATATATCTTCATATCTATGTATCTATAATTACATTTGAGATTTACTTCTACTTCTTCTGGGTTCTTTTGTCTCACTCCCTCTCCCTTTAAATTCGTTTTACCTGTGTGCTGTCCTCTCTTTCTCCTCTCTGTCTCCTCCTCAGTCTTCCTCCATCAGGGCATTGTACCTCAAGAATAGATGCCTGATTTCATTTGCACATTCTGCTGTGATCGTCTTGATGTCATTATCAAGGCCCCTTCTCAAACAGATAGAAGGAGGGTGGTGTCGTGGAAAACCAGTGCAATATTTTGAATCACTGGAGAGCTGTGCTCTTGTATGTGAGGTTGAATAAACAGCAATGCAGGCAAATCCACATAGTTACTCAAACAGCTGATCTTTGTCACATCATTATTGCTTGCGTACCCAAAGCTCGACTATAATTTACAGATGTTTTCTCCAAAATTGGTTTCATTTACATGCATACACAGTGTAAGTATGCATATGCTTAGAAATTATACCTCAATTACTTAAACATGCCTCAGGTATCACCAATCAACAGCTGGTTCCAGTAACTTCAGCACCCGCATGATTTTCATAATTCCCATGGAATTAGGATACACTATCATCGGCCATGCTAAGCTTAGGCCACGCTAAGCTTAGCAGAAAATGCTAGAGTGGTGTAGTCCATCTTAGGCTGGACTACATCACCCTAGCTTTTTCTGACTATTTTCCAAAATGGAGCTGATGTCCATGCTGAAAAAAACCCCAAACATTTCAAGTCCCCTATTCTAAATGTGTTTTCAAATTTACCCAGCCTAATCTGGATGTGGCCTTAGAGGCACCTCATAATTGCACAAGTATAAGATATTTGGTAGGTAAAATGCGTGATGACAACAGTAAGTTACCAAGTAATTACATGCCTTTGGTAAATAGGCTGCACTAAGCAGATAAATGATATAATTGGTGGAAAATTGGGTGGCACAGTTTTCAGAAACATCTTCTGTATTCTGGGGTCAAACTCACAAGGGATTCATATCAGCAACACCCCACGCTTAACTAAATATATTCGAGGAATTAAGGCAGTACGCTCCTAAAAGTAACCTTTTCCCACATAATAATAGTTCATCGCTCTACCTACATGGAAAAAGTTACATGATTGTGGAAGACATACCAACAATGCTGCATATGTATTACTTAAGCTGATGAACAGAAATCTACATCAGAGGTATCAGATCATTCGGCTTTTATTTTTTTACTCAGCAGTGATTTCTCAGAGTTTACCTTCTCAGTTATAGCTGTAGCTGTAGCACTATCACCATCTCCATTAATGCGTGAAATTATTTTTTGTCAAATTCTGTTTTTCTAGTGTATTTATCTCAGGTGATATAATGTGCATCGTGAGCTATGGTTTTGTTTTGTTTCCCCCCACACCGCACCTCTCCCTGTCTCCATGAGGAGACTGTAGTTAAAGAATAGAGATCTGATTTCATTTGCACAATCTCCTGGGTTCATCTCAATGTCATTATCGAGGCTTCTTCTCAAATAGGGTGTAGATGGGGTTGTGATACAAAAGAGTACAAAGAGCAACAAAAACAGTATCCTGATTAGCATTTGCTTTGAATGTTCTCTACACCTTTTAATTGATTCTGCACTGAAAAAAAAAGTTCAAGTGCATCTTCAGCTCTGCTGTGCACTTCTTGCTGATGCAAACAAGTCCTTGATTTCAGAAAGGGCTGGTAAAAGTCAAACGTCTAATTTCGGAATATGAATGTGTGTGTGTGTTTTGAAGTTTTGTGTGCGCACGCATCCACTGTTCAACTAGACTTTCATGTGACACACTCAGATAAAAAGCCCTTTTTAGGCCCTTTTGAGTTGGTGACAGATGGAGCTCTGCAGAAAGAAGCCGAGTTCATTTTAGTTCACTCAGAGTCACAGCAACAAACAGAGGCAGTGTTATACACTGAGGGCTGCTCAGAGGAGCACTGTTGTGAGCTCTGAATAATAGAAATGTTGGAAACAGGTGGGAGAACAAATCATTTTAATTAATGATAAACAGCGGTGAGGTTAGTGTGTGTCAGCTTAGTGAGGATGCCTCTCTCACTCAGCCAGAGTGTGGGTATATTTGATTGCAGATCAAAAGGTGAGAAAGAGAGACTTGAGAAAGGAGAGAGTTTTAGCAGAGCAACACAAGAAAGAGAATGTTACGAGGTCAGGCGCATGAGGGGAAAGAAAAATACAAAATGCATATCTGCCAAGTCAAGTCAGCTGAATTCACACTGTAGACAGAAAAGGGAAAAAAGGGCTCTCTACTCCCTGTAATAATAAGGCTGAGCCGCTGCATAACAAAGATGTTTTGTGTGAAGACACAAGAATGTGTGTAATAAACAATCTGTTGTGCACATTACTGTGTCTGTAAAAGACACAGTATATCTTTGTGATTAAAGTAGGACAAAGTAGGTGATTTTTCTTGTTTATGGCTTTGCTCTGTGTGGTCTGTCTCTGAGTTCAGAGACTGTGTGTGTGCTCTGATTTCATCTCTGTCTCTCTCTCCCACTCTGTTAAACACATGTAGATACAGATGTGAAATTATGTCAAAGTGACTTCACTGCCATTTACATTTACATCGCTGAAGCATGAGGCAAATTATCAGATGACAATAATGGCTCTGTGGAGACACAAAGCCACACACACTTAAAAGAAATATGACATTAATTACTCTGAGTGTTTCTCTCTCTCTCTCTCTCTCTCTTAATCTGAGGCTGATGGACAGCGATGGTATAAAATGCTTCAAGGCACCGAGCAGTTTGAAGGTCAACTGGATTTCATTAGTGCACATCCAAGCGATGTTTAATATGTGTTTTTCTCTTTGCCTCTCTCTTTGATGATTTCAGTTTGCTGACTTACACCACTTAGGGCGGTATGCGATTTCTTGTGTAGATGTGGATGTGGATGTATGTGTGTGTGTGTCTGCATGCACGTGGGTATATGCCTCGACGTGCAATCATGTGCGAGGCTGATCCAAGAACGAAAAGTAAATAAACAGATTTCTCATACTGCTTTTGCGAACTTAATTATCCAGCCAGAAATATTGACATGAGCCGGTACGTAATTTAAATCAGTGTCACAACAATGCACATTCTAAACCTTGATTTTCAGCAGATGGCATTTCTGTTTGAATTGCTTTTCTTTTCATTCTCTCTGTAGCCAAAATTGATGTGCCACCAGCCGGTGATATTTGGTTGCTCTTGCGACAGTAATGAGATGAATACAGATCATGGTTTGGTTTTCATCCTTTAAAAAAAAAAAATTGGGGTACAAAATTGTAACTAAGCACAGACCCATAAGCGGGTTTGTAGCTTTGTATTCAGTTCCAGTAACTGGTTATAATAGTTGATGCTGAACCGTGCATCAGATACCTCTTGGTTTGAGGCATAAATCTAGTTTTTGCTTGGACTATCATACTTACCTTTGGATACTTTGTGTACCATAAAATAAAAACAAAACAAAACACAATGCTAGAAAGGCAAAGGCTGTAACCTCTCAAACTTGATTTTTTTCTTTGTAAGCACTTATTTTGTCTGTATTTCTTCCTTTTTCTTTTTCGGTTCTTGCCTTTACATTGTCCACCTTGCTCTCTCTCTGTTTTTTTGTCTCCCATGGAACATACCAATCGCAACAGCAGAGAGAAACAGCTGATTTAGTTGTGAGATTAAAACGAGAGCGGTTCTGAAAAATACAGCATAAACTGGCCGCATTATTCTCACTGCAGAGAGAAAGGCATCTCGTTTAAACATAAGTTATCATTTCCCAGAGCACTAAGTATTTCTGTATATATATTTTATGTGCTTTTGCATTCAAGCTGTGCCTGTTTAACCTAACCATGTAATGATTTTTTTTTTATTTATTTATTTATTTTATCTCACTATGTTTTAGGCATTAAATGATTAAATACAAACAGGAATAATTCCTCATGACATCTACAACAGTGTTACTGATTGATCACAGCAAATAACATGCTTGAAGTCGGCTAGCCACTTAGCTGGCTAGTTAATTGGCCAGTAATTATTAATATTTACTTCAGAGGCAAATTAAAATTTGATGAGCAGCTTCTTCTTCTTTGTGCTGTATTTAATGCAGACACATCATGGTAAGTGGTCAGGTTCATCGTGGGGAGCTGACAAAGGAGTTACCCAGATGACTGTTTACTGTTTGGCCAGTAAATGAGGAAAAGAGGGAATGTGTCACAGCAATTATACAAAAGACACAGAGCATTTAATAAGGAATTGACAGTGATGACATGCCAAGTGCTGATAAGTAGCCTGCAATTAAGACCACTAAAATGTACACAAAATAACTAAGGCTTTCTCAATAATAAAACACTTTTTTTCAAACACAAATGATAAATTATATGCTAAATTGCTGGAAAAAAGGTAAAATAAAAGTTGAATAGTGTAGTGTAATTTATTCATGTCTCACCTACATAGTTTAAGCCCTAGAGTTTGACTTTGATTATTGTTAATCCATCAGAATCAAAAGGTGCAAGAGGTAAATCCATTCAGAGCAACCTTTAAATTTATGGTAATAATCTGTAATGCTTGCTTTTTTAAACACCTAAGGTCTGACGCTTTACCTTTAAGTCCTGAAACTCAGCAAACAAACAGCACTCACTCAGAATCTGCACGATGCAACATTTGACGCCCGCAACTTCTGACCTCAACTTCACCTTAAAGAAAACTGACAATTAAAACAGCCGTCAGCAGTGAGCGGTAATGTCTGAAAACCAAGGTTGGCAGAAGGTGTTTTTTTTTTTTTTCCTTATTCGAATGTTGGTATTCATCTTGTAATGGGTTTGTTGCACTAGAATGACAAATGTTAAAGAAATGAAACAGAATCAAGGAAAATGAGTCATCCGATATTGAAAAGACTAAAAGATAAACAAACACCAGATGTCAGTTAACTTTTTGGCATGAATTGTAATAGCATGTGTCTGCCGGGGCAAACACAGAAGCAATATTTTTTGAATGATGACAGTGAAGTGAGTCTTACGTGGAACTTTCAGTAGAAAAGTGAGACAACTTTTTATTTTTATTTTTATTGTTATTTTTTTTGACAACTTATTTTGGATTTAGTGGATGTGACAACCTCAACTTTCTGTAACAGCTGTATTTGTTATTTATCTGGCCACAGTTTTACTTGTTTACTTACTTAAGAAAGTATTGACCAGTTATTGACAACCTATATATCATCCCTGGGTCGTGTCCAAAAGGCTGACTAAACCAGAGGAAAGATTCAGGGTAAAGGAGTGTGTACACACTTTTGCTTCTACACTCCTGATCAAAATCTTAAAACCAGCTGAAAAATGCAAAAAGAAGAAATGGGAGTGAGACAAAAATAATGGTTGTTTGCAATAAATTGCTTACTCCATTTTTTTTTTGTCTCACTCCCATTTCTTCTTTTTGCATTTTGAAGCTCTACTTAGAAGCTCCAACAGTGCAAAATGTAAATTCTTGCAATTTTTCAACTGGTCTTAAAATTTTGATCAGGAGTGTATATATGTGATAAAAGTGCATCCACGTGCAATACAGTGTGTGTGTGTGTGTGTGTGTGTGAAGGGTGAGGAGAGAGTGTGTCTTTAGGGGATGCCTCAGGAGGTACATCACATGTCCTGTGCTGTCTCCCAAAATGTGAACTTGAAAGTGTTAACACATGCATGCCTACAGATATGCATTGTGTTTATAGCACATGCAGATGCTCCCTGTTTTACTCCGGCCCACACACACACACACACACACACACACACACACACACACACACACACACACACACACACACACACACACTCACACCAAACTGCTAGGTCCCATCTCCACTCAGCAGCATGTTTCTTTCTTTTCTTTTTCTTTTTTTTTTTGGAGAGGATTG
>OMLB01018385.1:25929-36241 GCA_900302555.1 Myripristis jacobus | reverse complement strand
TGTTTGGTTCCCGATTGTCCGCGTCTCCGAGGGCCGACGGAGCGCCGGGCCGGGCGGGGGGCGAGCGGACCCCACTGTCGGGCGGAAAAACTCAGAACCTCAAAAACTCAGCGCGGAGCAGAGAAATCGCCATGTCTGTTGTAGGCTTCCAGTGCGGGTGGTGACGTATATCATTCGCACCGAGAGCAGCGAAGAGTTGTAGTTCACAAAGCGGGCTCACACAAAACCTAACATTATCAATATTCTTTGCGCTAAATTGTAGTCTTCTTTGCGTGAAAAATTATCTTTAAATATCACAAACAACATATGTGAAATCCATGGCACAATTCAAAAGGAACCAGAAAATAATTTTTTATCTACCCATTGGATCGCATTCATAATTTTTTGCTTTTGAGGACCCATGTACCGGAAGTGGGTGGGCAGGACTTCACCACTCTATAAAGTGTCCAGTCAGTTAGCTTAATTTCTCTGTGATCAAATTATATTTCTATCAAATAATGTTGCAGGAATGCTTTAATTCTAAGTCCAGGACTCCTTTCAGGGAAAAAAATGTTATAGTGGTGAGTGTCGTGGGGTATGATTTGATTTGGACTGATTCAGAAGGCACAGTCTTGCGTTTCAGTACACTACTAACAGCAGTGTACCAACTAATGCGGCACTAGGGGGGTCCCTGCTGAAGGGCTCTTAGGCAGGTATAGTGGTCACCAATAATACCCACCAAAATGCCAAAATCCCCCCCACACACACATGTATTTTTCACTAGCAAAATACATCTGCTCAAAGGAAGACAAAATGTGTTGCAAATATTTGATCAGTGACTTTACCTATGACTTAATGATAGTGCTGAGGCTTCTTGTATGAACAATATAATAAAATTATAAACATCGAAGCTCAGTGTTGCATTTTTGCTACATTCAAACTAATGGCACTGTACAATTTCGAGACTCTTGTGTTTTTTCAACCACTAAACACCTCTAGAATGAGGAAAAAATATATCTTGTGTGAAATACTCACTTGGAAAATTACTAAAGTTGGTGTAGGGCACGGGTGTCAGAAGGAGGCAGCCATGTTGTCTGAACTGTGAATGCTGTGCTTCATATAGCAAGGCTATTTTTATGCCAGTTGCCATCATGCAGTTGTGTGTCTGGATCTTCTGTGATTAGTAAACTGGAGACAGAGTGTAATACCAAAGAAAAGGCCAGTTCTTCATTCCTTTCTTGAATTGGTGCCCTTGATTTTTTTTTTTTTCCCTCAAGTCCATTATTCAGGATGGGTAGTGGATAATGTGATGGACTACATAATTACATCTGTGATGAATAATTACTAGAAAATGGTGCTGTTAACAAAATCTAATTAAAATTCAAATGGCAAAATAGGTTGAATTGTCTTACATGACCTTTAATAACCCTTACCATGACCCTGTGTGTTGCACTATCCAGGTATAGAGGGTGGATGTCATCGGGGAGGGGGGATTTTGGAGCGGGCCCCATGATTTGAATTTTAAAATAGCGAAATAAAAATCTGTTTGACACACAGATAGTCGGTTGTTTACAGTGTGTCCATGCGGTATCCACTGTATGTCTCTATATCTCACTGCCTCACTCTCTGTAAAGCCCATAACACACACTGGCATTGAAACTGCCAGCTGCTGTTATACTGCAAAGTTTCCAGGTGTTAAAGGTGCTGCACTGTTTTCCTCATAAATGTTTAAATAGCCACATACTGCAGTGGCTGTCTACACAAATGAGTGGCCACAACAAGTACCGGCCCACCTTTAACCTCACAATCACAATGCGAAGAAACACGTCGATAACAGAGAATTTATTAACTAGCCTAAAGAAATGACTCCAGGTGCAAGTGTCATACTAGAGAGTATTCATAACAGAAGATAAGACAGGCAAGACCATGAGGCATTTCTCGAGAAACAAGAGCATAACTGTCTTCAGCAAAATAAGATTTCTGGCAACATGAAAATCAAATAATAACAAATGAAAAGCAGCAACTCTGAAATCAAGTCAGGTGGGCAGGCATGGTTCCATGAACATCTTGTTAATCCAATGCAGTAGGCTGCAGCTGTGATCCCCATTGTCTCTCTTGTTTCATCAAACTGCATGCTTAAATTTGTTAATTTACTGTGTCCTTGTTACAGTAATGCCCGTAGAACATGGTAACACAGACGTCGCATGTGCAGCGTCTTTGGGTGTACACAGACGACAAAGCAGGATTAGCTGTCGGCCACGGTGGGTCCCCTCGACAATGTATGCACTATATGTTTGTGTGAGCATGGATCATTAAACTAGCAAACATCTCCATGCAGTTTGATGCCATTTCTCCCCCACATAAGAAGAGAGACCACTAGCAGTCAAGTGGCTGAAATGACGCCCACCCCATTATACAGAGCACAGACCCAGCATTCTCACTGCCTTCAGTAAGTCATTTTACCCCTCAGAAATACTCAAAAAGCTATTTTAGTGTTCAAAAAGCAGCTATTTGAGTAGTCAAAAGAATAAATATTGCAATTGCAAATAATAGGCTACTCAACAAATTTGAAGTCTCTGGCAGGGTGAGCAAAAGTAGCACAATGTAGTTAACCTCCAAATGTCCAAAGTCAGTAACACATGGCTTCCAATAGGCATGTGATCCTCACTGATTAACTGGTAAGCCTGCTCTGTTTGTTCCCAAAGTAAAAACAGCAAGGGGGCAAGATATTAAAGCAGCCACTAAAGCTGAAATAACTAATCCCACCATCATCAAACCAGTAGCTGTCAGCATCCAAACAACAAACACACAGACCCTCAAAAATATAGGCTAGACCGATGCTTGAATCTATACAAAAAACATCAAGTTATTCTAGGCAGTTATTCCATTCCTAAAAATAACAGGCATATGCCATTAGTAGTTTTTCCCACCCATAATCCTGCCACAAGTGCTGTGTTCAGGCATTTAGTTCAGTTATATATGGTGAGGCCTGGGCTAAGGATGGGGGAGGAACGTAAAGTAAATCTTGTGGCACAGTGGCCATCTATAGTCAACTGCTTTGCTTAGTAAGAGTAGACCAGAATAGACTAGAATAATAGAATATTACACTCAACGCTGTTTGCAATGGTTGAGTCCGCAGCGTTTTAAATCTTTACCAGTAAAAAAGTCAAAATTGAGTCCGCTTTGGCACTTTATTCCAATCACCGCATCTCCTCATACTGTAACTGTAACCACAGGCTAACAAATGAGCATTTTTGGCTCATGAATATACAAGCCGGAAACTTCCTGAGTGTGAAGGCTGCTGATGGACTGTCACTGTGGCACACAAAGTTGATAACACCTCTTTGCTGTTTGCTGACTCCTCACGCTCTGACTCCTCAGGTGGCTCTGAGTTAACCAAGTGCAAAAGATGTATATTGGATCCACCCTGAGAAAATTCCTGATGTTCGTTTTATTCCCACTGTGCGGTAACTACCTACACAACTACAAGCTGTTGCTAAGCAGCCTGAACCAATCATGGCCATCGTGCGAGCAGCAGCACAGTGTGGAAAATCATAAGCAGAACTTCTGACCCAGGACTGGTCTACATTGCTCTACCTAGCCCGGTTTAATTTGCTGCTGCGGATTACCTGTACTTTGCCTGTAGGCCTACTGTAAACAGTGAAGCTGAAAAATTCTGACTCTTCCCTTTTCAGAGTTTTGTGCTGCTGCAACAGTCCTGAGACAAACTAAAACTGGTAGAAAAATAAGGTGGAAGCCGCATTAAGGTGGTTTGTATGTAAGCCAGTCATGAGGGTCAGTGACTTTAGAGAAAAAAGCTGACATTTTGAGAATAACCTCAAGGTAACAATTTTATAATAAAGTTGAAATTCTGAGATTAAAGTTAACATTTTGAGAATGTTAAAATGTTAAAATGCCTCATACTTTTTTTCCCCATTTAGTGAAAATATGACTGACACAGTGAGACATGGCTTTGGCCAATACTGACAAGCTATGCCAGTTTTCCTCAAGCACTATGACAGTGAAGTCAAAGTCAAACTGAAAGCCAAGGTAACAGCATCCAAACATCTGCTCAGTGGCCAGGGCTGTAGTTACAGTTGCAGCCCAGGGATGAACTGTCTACTTGGGCTTTAACCCTACACCCACATGTCACTTGAAGTCCTGCTTATCCTCTAGAAGACAGTCCAGGCCTCAAGCCCCGGTACTTTGGGCCAGCGTGCACAGTGTTCACCATCTGCTGCCATACTTGAATTGTCACCTGTAACATCTGCTGCAGGACCACTTGTGGTTGACCCTCAGCTTGTCACCTCTGCTTGGCCATGTCCACCTGCTGTGCCGGACTGCAAGCATCTTCCCGAACATGCAATATCAGGTTTCTCAGCGGCAGACTCACCTTGACCTTGCCTAAGTAACTGAGCCTCCAGCTTTACCACAGCCTCCACTTGCATGACTTCACCATCACCTTCTACAATCTCTCCCAGTAACACGCAATCAGCCCAGTTAACCACCATTTTCGCCAATCAATATCCTGCCACACATTCCTTGTTATCGCACAACAAGCTACATTTTGTTGATGTTTCACTCAGTGAAATGAGGGGATGCTGCTTCCGCACTGCAGCACTGAACCAAGCCATGATTTCATCCCTGTGGTTAAGACATTGATCCAGTACATCGTGCTGCACTAGAATCTTCTGCTGTTAACTGCTGGTGCTTACAATTCAGAGGACTGTGACTAATTAGACAGACAAACTGGAAACATATACTGACCATGTGCATAGCTTTCAGAGAGAGGCATAAAACCTCAAACTGATGGAACAGTTGTGATTTCAAGAAATGGGGCCCAATGTTTTTGTCTCCATCTCAGCAGCCAGAGATGGCAGGAGGAGGCACAACAGCTTTTTGTTTGCCAGTATGGTCACAAGATGGTTTACAATGAAGCACATCCACTACTAATGGAATGAATAAAATGATTTATTTAGTACGTGCTTCCAGGATATTTGATATGCTTGGCTACGTTTAGCCCATAGCCTCATCATAATGAAACAGCAAGCAGTCAGAGTTGCAGAAGAGGCATTGCACTGGAAAAGGAGAGAAAACTGTGCCTGAGGCTCTGTCAAATGATACTCCTCATCTACAGTCATTGCCTCATTTCTCCTCTTGTCAATACTATTCTCAGTGGCAGAGATTACTTAAAATGCATCAAAATATGCCTGACTGAAAATTATAAATAGGCTTTCAGCAAATGTCTCCAAATCAATTGCAAAATACTGTATATTTTAACAATATGTGTCTTTTAGTTTCTACATCAGTTTTACAGATAATTGATTCAGAGATCTCACTCTTACGTTTTCTCTCTCTCCCTCCCTCTCTCTCTCTCTCTCTCTCTCTCTTTTTTTAATGGTTTTTGGTGGTTGGTGCCTATTTGTGGTGATTTGTGTTGCTGCCACTTTATCCAAAATCTCAAATTCAATCAAATCTATATACGATGAATTTTACAGGTGATGATTTTGTTCCAAAAGTACCTGAGGTTAGTGTCTTCTTAAAATCAGGTATATTCTTGTGCTGATAAATTGTGTTAAACGCTGAGCCAGCCAATTTGACAGTCAAAAATAGCAGGAAAGAGAGCTGCACAATAATTTTCCACTGTGGGGTTCCTCTAAACTGCTAGAAATTATTTCAAGAGACACTTGGACATTGTTTTTCATATGAATCATCCCGTCCCCCTTAACCGTGCACCAACAAGACTTCCAAAACAGACATTTGCAACCATGCAACCGTACAACCGTGCAACCAACTGCAAAATACTGTCCCACGTAGAAGACGTTATGCAGCTTTTTTGAAAACATTTTTTGAGAGACTATTTACAATTCTTAGCGAGGCATATTCTGATGCATTTTAAGTAATCTCTGCCACTGAGAATAGTATTGACAAGAGGAGAGATGAGGCAGTGACACAAAGTGTATATTTAAAGCATACACTTTCATACATATTCAAACCTCTGGCTGCACTAATGACAATATAATAAAATGATTTCTTATATTTAACTATTTCAATATAACAATGAAATGCATACAAGGTTGAGGAATTAATGAGCACTGGCTTCTCAAAAACAACTTGCCCAAAAACATTCTGCAGCACGGCAAACGACGACGACCAAAAGAAAACAAATACTTTTTTTTTATGTCAGTCTCACTTTATACAGGGTGAATGCTGCTGAAAAACCCATTGGTTCTTGCAAAGTGAATTTGACGTATGGTATAAATGAGGGGCTGCATAGGCGTATCTTCATAAACATTACTGTTTACCACAGCCTCTTCCAGTTTGTTCAGCTGATTAGGATTCACATGGAATAAGCCGCCCACTCTGCATTTGAACGGTTTTCTCCGCCCTTACTGCTACATAATAAGTGGCCCGCTGGCACTTCCAAATGGAGAGCACCCGATTTGAATCAGCAGCATGATCGTGTTATGGTCATTTGACCAACCAAATTACAACTGGAGCTGTGGAGTATCACCTGTCGTCAACCTGCCTAAAGTGTTGCTCTTTGAGTGCAGGAGGGCACTGTTTTGGCAGAAATTAGAGATATCGAAGAGCATATTGGTAAAGGAAATTAATTAGTAATTACCACTAGTAACCTCTGGCCCTTGGACCCTATGTTGTGTGCATACGCCTGATGTAAACATCCCAACCTTCAACAAATTAAAATTATATCTGAATTTACAGATTTGTCCAAGGCTTTTGAGGGAGATGTGAATAAACAGCTGAGTGATATTCTGAGTGCAAGTGCCTTTTTGAAACTCATCAGCTCAGTTTTTTTGTGCATGCCACAGAACAGAATAACTGCATAATTTCATCTTGACAGCCTGGGTCACTGTTGCATCTTCATTCCCTTTGATGCTTTTGTTTAGGCTTTTGATATAATTAGTAAGACCGTGCTTTTAGACTGCTTGCAGAAAGCTAAGGGAGATTTGATTCTGCTTTCAGCTGCTCTCCCTCATATTTCTTCAGCAGGCTGTTTTCTGTTGGTCTAGGCTTTTTCAGAGTCCTCACTGGCCCAAGTTTGGTAAAGTGTGCCTCAGGGATCTATATTTGGCAGAGTTATGTTTTCTCTGTATATATTTGTAAATTCCCACATAATACATAAACACACAGCTTTATCAAACCATAAAATCTGATTACTTCAAAAGATTATCCTTCCTTAATGTCTGTATCAAAGTAAATTGAAGGCAATCCTTTTTGATCCACCCAAATTCACCATATGTATTGTTGTCAACACTGGGTGTCTGTCTGCCAAAAAAAGAAAGAAAGAAAGAAAAAAAAAACCTTTTGAGAGAAATGTGCAATGAGTTTTGATTATGATTTAAGCTCCCATGAAGAAGTTAAAGGGGCTTTCAATGGCGCTTTTTTGCCTTTTCTCACAAAATATTGAAATGCTCAAATTAAAACAGAATAGCTGTGCAGTTGAATGGAAACCTGTCCAGCGTATCTTTTGCCCAGTGCACAACTGGCCAAATGAGGTGTAGTGAAAATGAATGAATATGAGTGAGTGAGCGAGCGAGTGAGTGAGCGAGTGAGCGAGCGAGTGAGTGAGTGAGTGAGTGAGTGAGCGAGTGAGCGAGTGAGTGAGTGAGTGAAACAGAGAGAGGATGACCGTTTTCCGGCCCACTCAGTCAAGTCAAACACATTTGCATCTACTCCTTATCCCTCCCACCCACCTGGCACTGAGCTCACCAGACTCAACCAGACTGTGCAGAGGCAAACTGCACATTTTGCACCGTTTTCCACAAAGGAGAAAACATTTTGTCATATGTTAGCAATTTAGATTAGACCGTTTTTTTTTTTCTAAATTTAAAAAGTGGAAAGTTACAGGGAGGAATGGAGAATGTGAAGGTAGAAATGTGACCCAATTTAGCCTTGAAGAGACACCAGCTTGTTTGAAAGGAGTGCATTCAACAACAGACCAAACGGTAATAACCAAAATTTTGCAAACACCAAGCCATGAATTAGGCTGCACTGAGGAAGGCTTTTCTAATGATTGAAAGAGTCTCTGCTCAAATGAAACTCATCTGATGTTAAAGTTAAACATTGTTTCTGGACAGGAACAAAGAAATTCTGCAACGACAGGAAAACTGTTGGTGGTCACCCAACTCAAATATCCTGTTGACACCCTGTGAAGAGCTAAGATAGACCCAATTGGTTAAAAAAAAAAAAAAAAAAAAAGGTAATATATGTAATCCAATCTTAACAGAATGCATTTTTGGTAACTTAAATACAATACAGTCCAAGCAGATCAGAAAAAAACAAAAAAGCTGTGAATTAACTGGGATTGTACAAGTTGTTGTTTGTTAAATCCCCTCATTGTGGTGCTTGGTAACTATGGCTTTGTAACCTCACGAAATGTTTAATTTTGGTGACTTTGGTGTTAAAGCCCATCCATCTCAGCTCACTGTTGCACTGAAGGCCGACCGCTTCCTGGAATTTCAATTCTGAAAATTTAAACCTCATGGATTACAGTTTTGGTTTTTTTGGGGTTTTTTTACATGGATGTCAGTGGTAAAAACTATTGATGTGACCTGTTTTATGCATCATTTGTCATTTTAGGGTTAACTTTAATTTTAAGCTCCAGTGTTACATTGCAGTTAAAGCTGAGTATTTATATAGCGCTTGGGTTATAATTCAACCATTAATCTGTTTAAGACATGTTACCTACTCAGTGACAGAATACAATTTAAATCGTGACTATGTAATTCATCCTTTAATCTTTTCTGGATTAGACTTTGACCTCGGTCGCCTGACTTGCAGCTAGATCAAAATAAATTTTGTAAAATAATAAGCTTTGTAACATGAAGAAGTTTCAGAAAATGACTTCTTTGACCTCTCTATATTGATTCCCTGTTGTGTTTAGCTTTGGCCAACATCACTGACCTTGTATCTCCATCAGGAACGCCACAGGGAAAGCAACTGTTCCAAGGTCAGCGCTGAGAACTGAACATGGACTTTGCCATTAATACACGCAGGCTTTGGACTGATCTGCCTGACAGCCTGAGGCTGGCACACTTTCTATTTTCCTTTTCTATCAAAAGCTCACATTTACTGCAATAATTCTTATCTCTTTCAAAGTCTTAACGTCGACTCTCCTTGCACTGGGCATCACACTGTAGTGTTGTCTTGAAAATTACGTACATCATTAGTATTAGTGGTGGTACACTGCAAGGCAAGAGAGTGTTCTGCTGCTGATCGGCCCACCTCACACACAAGAAACCGACTTTATAGTGTACGCTGATATAACGTCATTGTGTAGACAAATTCAACCTTCCCTTATCTAAAAGTTAAGACAGTTTCTAATTAAAAGTGCATGTAAAAGTCACTGGCCAATTTTTTTGCAAAGAATTCAAAATGAGTCTGTTCTCACTGTACTCAAATTATGTCAGACTGACCGATTCTTTGCTTGCAGTTAGATCGTTTAGTGGTAATATTTTAGTGTAACTTATCTACTTTAATTCTTGATATATTACATGATTCCTTGTGGGTAGGTCATGAAATATTCACAACAAATTAAGACTGTCTAACATCTTTTTGTGTGATATCCAAAGACATTCCTGTTCTTCACATTAAACGTATTCAGTAATAATAAATTCAGTGTACTGATGGTGGTGGTGGTAAGAACAGCAGTAGTGGTGGTATTAAAATATGTATTTTTGCAGTTTGCATACTGCATTGCACTTCTAATAACAGTGGGCACAGTTGTACCTGTCCTCAGGGATGCTGCTGGCACAGTTTCATCAATAACCTGGCCTACTGGCAGACTGTGCTCAGTGACTACACAACACAACAGCAACAAATGAAATTCTAACAGAGCACGACACATCGCTAATGACTTTGCAAAGTCAAGGCACGGCTGCTCATCACTTCGATGGCCACGTTATAACTGTTTCTGCACTTAAAATGCAATCATTTATACATACAGTGGATATAAAAAGTCTACACACCCCTCTTAAAATGCCAGGTTTTTGTCATGTAAAAAAATGAGACCAAGATAAATCATTTCACAATTTTTTCCACCTTTAATGTGACCTATAACCTGTACAACTCAGTTGAAAAACTAAATGAAATCTTTTACAGGGAGGAAATAAAACTAAAAAACTGAAATAATGTGGTTGCACAAGTGTGCACACCCTCTTATAACTGGGAATGTGGCTGTGCACAAAATTAACCAATCACATTCAAACTCATATTAAATAGGAGTCAGTACACACCTGCTATCATTTAAAGTGCCTCTGATTAACCCCAAATAAAGTTCAGCTGTTCTAGTAGGCTTTTTCCTTACATTTTC
>OMLB01018385.1:7764-23016 GCA_900302555.1 Myripristis jacobus | reverse complement strand
ACCACTGGGAGAAAGCGAGAGAGGGTGGGGGAAAAAAGGATTTGTCCTCCATGAGCATATGCAGACTTTGGAAAATGATAATCTGCACAGTACAGAAATGGTGCCAGCCTTGAAATGGGGAGTAATCACAGTTGTTGATATGAGTGCAGAGCTTGCAATTCCTCTGTTCATTAGGGTAAAAAAACAGAATATACATCAACTTGACACAAACAGAAGTCTTGCAGTTTGGCATAATTAATCACTCCCTGACACAGTCTACTTCTAATGAGCTATCCAAATTGTAAACAGTTTATCATAAAATCCTGCTCAAATCTAAACTCTGAATATGCACACTACACAAGGAATATGCAGCGATTATATAAAACAACGCAGCAGCAACAGGGAGTCTTTTCACCACACAATGTCATAAATAAATAACACGAGTAAAAACTTTGTCAAGGCTTTGGCCTGATTCGCTGCAGTACGGAGCCACTGAGATGCTGAAAACATGCTGAGGAAAATGGTACGTGCATCAGTGGATCAGTAATTTCCACGCTTCCCATTCATTGTCTATGTAAGCAGCCGTGCAGTGCATTCTGGTAGGGTGTCATGTTGGCGTCCCCTCATTTGCATGAAGTTGAGGTCTAAGCTACTTTATGCAAATTACAGGCACCCAGCATGACTCGTCGCCCCTGGAAACTCACAATAAACTTTTAAACTAACCATCGTCAATGTAAAATGAAGACAGATTCAGATTTATTTATCGCCTCAAATGTTTTCAGAAACCTACTAACTTAAACCATAACTTAAAGGACCATACCAGTGATTTTGAATGTTTGGCCCATTTACTACAATTTAGCCACATTATATATGGCGACAAACTATTTTGCAAATCATGTTGAGGTACTAAAAATTTCAGAGCATATAAGAAAAATCCCCACATTGTCAAATTAGAATTTTTGGTTGAAACAGCCACCTAATAATATTCTGTTTCTCCAACTAACAAAGTCCTCAATATTCAGAAACCACACAGCTGATAATTGGCTGTGGAAAGCAAATGTTTCCCGGGGACTATTTTTCCTAATTTCCAAAAGTCCTGAAAACACAACAGTGCTGCTCCTTTTAGGAAAACTAATGTGGAGGACTTTATTCTGCTGATGAAATACTATTGTGAAGAAAGTCTGAAGTCTCTGAAAGTTCATTTTCATATCGTAGTGGAATGAATGGAAACCAACCGGCTGGAGAAAAGGGACAAAAAATGATATTACAGCTCTGAAATACCACTGCTTGATTCAGGAAAAGATCAGCACAAATGTGAAGTATATACAATTTGTAAACATTACACGTAACTATTTTCGTAATATCAAAGAAAGTTTCCAAAAGAGCCGCCGCGTTGGTTCACTTTGAAATCCAGGAGAGGACGGCCCACGAGTGAAGCCTTCGTCCTATCAGGTGCAGCTAGGAATCATTTGTGCAGCAGCTGTCAATCATCAAGAGTGGCCACACCCATCAAGCATTCAAATCTGAGGAGCAGCGTGACAGTTAGCCACTAAAATACTTGGTTAAGGTTTGGGAAACGTTTGTCGTAATGCTTAAGGTAAGGAAAAAGTAAGGGTAAAGGTTACGAAACATTAGCTAACATTAGCTAGCTAATATTACCGAACAAATGCTAATATTAGCTAGCTAACATTGGCTACCTTAAAATCAAACACTGCTCTATTTTGAATTTGAACTCTGGTTAGCAAAGTGATTGGCATGTTGATTGATCCAGCCGCCACCCGACTAACGTCCTTACGTGAACCTTAACGCCACACCACAGTGTCATTATTTACAGGACCACTAGAGGTCGCTTGACTTTAACACGTAGCTAAAGGCCATAATAAGCTGCTGCGCTTGTAGTGGGCCGCAGAGTGATGCTCACAAGGGATAAAACTGGTACTACACTTATTTTTTTTTTTTTACAGCTGTAAGATATGGAAATATCAGCTTAAGTTGACAGTCACTGGTCTTGCCATGTACGTGTTCATCTGACACTGAAATCTCATTATCTGGTTAAATCACAGGATTCCTGTTTTCCTCGCTACACACTAAGCGATACTGCTACATGCTGGCAATATACTGATACTACCATTGCACTGCTGGAATTAACAATGAACATAGCAGCAATAACATTCTCCTCAAAAGCAACAATAATGAACAGTTTCACCTGAGAAACACAGAAAATCCTAACATCTTACAGTAAATTTAGAAAATGACCTTGCTTAGTGGTCAGCAGCTGATTTATGGTGCCACATGCACCATAGATCAATATATAGATCAATTATATACTTATCATGTAATCATCATTGAAAGTTTTCTTTTTTTTTTTTTTTACTGAATTTTCTTACCTTATTCTCTTACATTTTCCAAGAACGTCCTGGTAACCTTTGTAAGGTGACAGAGCTATGGTGAATATTTAGCCATCTCAGTGGAAATTGCAGTTCAAAAATAAAAGCAGTTATACTTTCTCTGTAACTGGCAATTTGTCTGAGACATGTTACTGCATGCAGACCATTTACTTCCATTGGTGTATTTATGATTAAAGTATCCCTGGTCATCAAGAACAGTTGTTTTATACCCTGTCCTCCTCTACCTGTTTTTGATTTACAGATATAAAAAACGTTATATTCAGCTGGGATGAAAAAATATAGCCTTATGATGCCTTTTCAGTCCCATCAGTTCAAATTTCTCTATGGGAAATTCCAGTTTGAAAGAGCTTGAGAAACAAAACAAAACAAAACAACCCAATTGACCTATTCATAAATTGGTTCAAAATTAGGCCTACAGCTGAAGTGCATCCTGGTGCAATACAGAGGTAGATGTACGAGGGAAGAAACGGAAGTCTTCACATTGAATAATAGGAAGAAGAAATAATAGGAACAATAGGGTACTATTTTTCAGCTGGCCTGCTAACAACCATAATAATGACTGGAGTGTGTTTGGTGAGGAACCGAGCAATTTTGTACAAAGCTCCGTCTTGCATGAGCACCGAGTAGGAGTTTTATCAATTAAACTGACTAATTGGAGTGCAAAAATTTGATTAGATTATTGAATTAAAGGAAGACTGACCCCGGTTTCTACCTGAAAATAAAAGAACTGATAAGCCACATAGAAAATTACAGTTTCACCCTTTCATGACTTGGTTAGCAAGCATACCAATTATAATGATTCCTGAAATTATATAATTTCCAGTGTTCCTTCAGGCTGTGCCATTAAGCTGCCAAGACAGAAACTCATTCACTCAATTGCTCTGCCTTGCACTATGAATAGAAAAAGGTTGGAGGTTTATACTGAAACAGTGGTAGCTAAAGTAATATTTTCTTTCCAGACAGTGAACAGCCAACTTTAGATAAGGCAAAATCAAAACCACATTAGATTCATATGTTTTCCCTTATTGGTATAAAATTAGCAGTTTAGATGCAATGACCACACTTGCCTTAACCTACATTATATGGACAAGAGTATTAGGCCACACCTCTTAATCAGGTGTTTCATTCAGTCCTATTGCCACAGGTGTATAAAATCAAACAGTCTGCCTTTACACAGGGACCACAATGGAAATAAGCCAAGAGGCTTTATTGTGCTATCCCTGACGATTTTTTATTTATTTTGCAAATACAAATGGTCTAATAAAATCAATCACAAACATTTGTGAAAGAATGGCTCATTCTAAAGAGCTCACTGAATTCCGGCGTGGTGCTGTAATAGTAATGTAGTAGGATGCCACTGTTGCAAGCAGTCAGTTGGTGAAATTTCTTCCCTCCTAGATATTCCACCATCAGCTATAAGTGGTATTATTGCAAAGTGGAAGTATTTAGGAACCACAGCAACTCAGCCACCAGGTGGCAGACCACGTAAAGTTACAGAGCGGGATCGCCGAGTGCTGAGGCGCAAAGTGCGAAAAAGTGGCCAACACTCTGCCGACTCAATACCTGCAGAGCTCCAAACCTCCTCTGGCATCAACATCAGCACAAAACCGAAGGAAAATCTTAATGCTTCAGATTACCAAGACATTTTGGAAAATTCTCTGCTTCCAACTTTTTGGGAACAGTTTGGGGAAGGCCCTTTTCTGTTCCAGCACGACTGAGCCCCAGTGCACAAAGAAAGCTCCATAAAGGCATGGCTGGCTGAGTTTGGTGTGGAAGAACTTGACCCGCACAGAGACCTGACCTCAACCCCATCCAACACCTTTGGGATGAACTAGAACGGAGACTGTGGACCAGGCCCTCTCATCCAACATCAGTGTCTGACCTCATAAATGCTCTTCTGGATGAACGGGCAAAAATTCCCACAGACACACTTCAAAATCTTGTAGAAATCCTTCCCAGAAGAGTGGAAACTGTTACAGCTTCAAAGGTGGACCATTTCCATATTAATGTCTATAGATTTAGAATGGGAGGTCATAAAAGTTCCTGTAGGTGTAATGTGTAGGTGGTCCAATACTTTTGTCCATATACTGTAGTGTATGTGTTGATGTTAAGTGCCATAGCTAATTTGAATGATTGAAAAAATGTTCAAATTCATCATTTTAAGTTGTGCTATGTCAAAAATGTTTGTGCTAGTTTTTAAAAAGAATGTGCTTTAAAGATTGCAGTTAATATTCTGGATTGACCTAGAGGGGTTTGATAGATGTGTTCAGATGTTGTGTGTTGACATTGTATTGGTGTTTACAGCAGGATGGTGTCCAGGCATGTTGCATTCTTCAGGGGACAGAAATCACACCGCTACTGTAAGCTCGTCAATCAGATCTCCTCACCCAGTGTGAACCCTGCAGACCTCTCAAGTCAGCTGGTTCTGGATTACTGGCTGTTCCCAGAGTCAAAACTAATCATGGTGATGCTGCGTTTAGCTTCCATGCTGCCAAAAAATTGGAACAAATTGACAGAAGAGCTGAGACTTGAGACAATGCTATTTTCAAATCAAAGTTAAAGATGCACCTGTTTCCCCCTGCTTTTGATTAATGTTCTTTTAAATCAAATTTATTTACTTGTTTGTTTTATTCTTTCTTTTTTATTTCATTTCTTTCTTGTGCTTTTGCCTTAGTACTCTGTAAAGCACTTTGTGTTGCCTTTGGGTATGAAATGTGCTATCTAAATATATTTGCCTTGCTTTACCTTTCATCCCAAGTTTTTGAACAAAATCAAGTAAATTCATCTGATATGACGTGACCAACTTGCCCGAAGACTTCAAATTGAGGATCTGTCTTCCACTTTTGTCGCAGCCAGTTACGAACAAAATGGAAAACTTCACACTTGCCATAACACAAACTCTTAAGCAATACACCCACATTTACAAGCAGGATAGATCTTGAGATAAAACCTGCAAATCACAAGACGTCCCCTCCCAGTGCCATCTAGAGAATGGGGGACATGTCCAAGGACAGCTCCAGCAGAGGCCAAACATCAAATCAATGGACTGTCTCTTGAAAATGGGGGCATTTGGACACCCAACTTTGGAGGCTTGTGGTTGTAGCTGATGCAAGAAAATCCACATCTAAAGCCATCGCTAACTAAATCTTCACACAATTCTGAAGCATGTTGCTCACCTCTTCTGATAGAGCGTTAGATTGGGGGAAAAAATCTTAGTAAAATGGTGGATTTACATCTAGAAACACCACAACATCAGCAAACAAGTGAACAGTTACTGTTACCTTTCACTGAGCCTGGCGGACGTCCCACCGGGACACGTTCAAGAGCTCCACTTGGGAACAAAACAACAACCGTACAGTCACCGCCCCATGTCAATACAATTTATTACACTGATTTCTGCCACTGAAACTAAAAACCAAAGAATAGTGAGCAAGCAGAACAATTCTGAGAAGGAGAGAAAAGCAGAGGGTAATTCTTGGCATGTTCATTGCTTTCCATCATCCAGAGCATTACATCACACTTTTCAGTCTCATAATATATTGAGTACTCTAATAGCCTTTTTTTTAACCAGTGCAGTATTCTTGATAACTCATGTATATGGAAGTGTATATAATAATTTGGCTATTGTAGTGAAAATGGTTGTATGTCCAGCCGTCCCTGAACCAGGGCGAGATCCCACAGGCTCTCATGACATGAACAAATGTATAGCAGATACCTGCATTTGACCATCATGGCCAGTCAATCAAAACGTTACTTAAATATTTAAAATCTTAGCCTATGTCAAAACACAAGCAGAGTTATAAAGGCATTGTGTGCCCCCTTGTGTTGAATACAAATCATGATTCCACTTTAAAAATGTCTGCGATGTCACCCAAAGACAGACTGCATGTGTTCAGCTGATAACCCTGACCAATCAAATTCTAAATGGAAATTAATTACAATCCATTAATTCAAAGCATGAAAGCAAAGGTTCATTAAAGTAAAAACTACTCTGTTTGAGCTCCAAATGTGTCCTTTGACAAGAAGCTCTTTGGGTTTTAATCCGCTGTGTTTCACTCTTGTCACTGCCTCCCTGTCATACTGTCAAAGTATTGCACTTTTAATATGGCCATATATTCTGATCACCAAAAATAACAATACACAAAAAACTAAATAACTAAATAAAGAGGTAAATAAAAATCTTCTGCTCTTTTGTTAGACAGAACATTGAATTTTATTTGAATTCAGCTCGGCGATACAGCCCTTTTTGAGGCAGTAACAAGGTGTTAACAAAGGCAAGCAAAACATTCAATACTTCAGTGAAACATTCAATCTGATGAGAGCTGATATGTTTCCTGGTAAAACAGCCTCTCTTCTTTCCACACTGCATCTTGGCAGCAAGCTGACATGTGAACCTTATTTAAGGTCTTGCCCCAAGGTTCAGAAATGACTTTAATCCTCTTCCTTTAGTGCCTTTGAAAAACCAAACAAAAGGGTTGATTTGCTGCCTTTGAGATGGGAGCCTTCTAATCAACAGCAGAGTCCAGTAAATATGCTGACCTTTTCAAGACAACCACACACTTCTTTCCTCAGCAGACCAAAAAAAAAAGTCTTCAAGCTGTTTTATCAAAATGGATGTTCAAAACAAAGGGCACACCCACAGTTATTTTAGCCAAAGTGAACATGACTGCAAGCAGAAAGCACACCAGATTTCTGTGATCAACTTTCCTTGAAATGTTCTACACTCCACCACATTTGTTTTAGCATTATCTAAGAGCCGTAATTTCTACACTCTACCGGAAATGATCGGATTAGTCATACAAATTTTTATCTCCGGCGTGCTCAAATTTCAGTGTAATTATTCACATTGAAGAGACAAGCCAGGAAATAAAGCCAACATGTCGCCGTCATCGAAGCCACCCTTATCACCCTGTTCAAACCAGCGAGAGCTATGGAGCCGTGACTTCTGCTTAGCGTCACCCTAAATGAAAGAGAAAAGGTTTTAGCGGTCCTCACAATTAGAAGGAGACAGTGAGCGGAGTTTGGCTTGATTGCCTGAAGTTATTAGCTCATGGTAATTAAGTTTGCATTATTCTCCCCTAACATCAAAATGATTTTTTCAGTCCTCTGTCATTGTAGACGGGGCATGCACTGCTCTGACTCGTGAAGATACCCATGAGCCGGCCCTATTAGCACATGATAACAATGTGCTGGCGGGAGGGGCGGGCTGGCGACTGAAATAGAGACTGTCCCGGCACGTGCAGTAAGACCGTGGAAAAGACTTGCCTGCAAATGATCCATTTGCTCCATAGTGTGAATTTGGTGTCAAATGTAAAGGTCGCATGAAAAGAAAGAAGAAAAAAGTGGGGCATTAAAACATGTAAATTGGTTAAAGGCCCCATGGTGTACACTTTTTCAGGGTTTTATTTTAACTGTTGATATCCATAGCATGATGTATTTGTGGTTTTGAGTACCCGTGGTCTGATAAATATAGTTTTACATCTCCTCTATCTTGCCTTTATGCCGAAGCTCTGGCAGCACGACTCATTTAGCCAATCACAGGAGAGAATCAGCCCCTCTCCACTCATTGGCTGACTGTTTTCTGAGTGACATGTAGTCGGGCCAATCAACCGACGTCACTGCGCAATGCATTCTGGGATGTAAACAATAGCGCGCCGCCATATCAAGCGAGAGAAAAACAGAGCTAACGAGATACAGTAACTATTGGAAAACTTGTCGAAAGCGAGTTATCATCTTATGTAAGACTGTCATGGCTACCGCCGAGCGTGATGTTATACAACCGTACACATTTGAGCCTGACTCCGATCCCGGAGTGTGTCCCGGTGACTGTGGGCGGAGTCACTGACGTCAGGAATCAGAGGAAGTTCAGATCTCCTCGTTTCACAGGGACAGTTTCAAAAAGCGAGCAGTGTGCACTTCTCCATTTATCATAGGTGAAGTGCATGGGACAGTATTTATGTGGCCCCAAGACCTTTCCTATCACGCAAAAACAACGAAAATTGCATTTTTCAGGCCATGGGGCCTTTAAGGTAAGTAAACTGGCACATTTGTCTTGTATCGATGAAGTCAAAAAGTAGATAAAAAATACTCACATGCTTACACTATAGAGTCTCCTGGTTTTGCATTTTGTCCCTCCACCAGGACAAAACAGCTGATCAGTTCAGTCAACAGATAATTTTTGATCATTAGATTGTATCTCAGAGGTCAGATATAAATAATATAGGCTATCTACTACAACCAAAAGTCTAAAAACAGTAAATTAAATTCATATTATGTCAGAAATGATCCACAAAAGATGAAAACGGATGCACGACAACAGTATCGTTGTGCTATATCTATGGCATGCTAAAGTTTTTTTTTTTCTTATTTTTTCCACAGCAACCTCTACTTCCTAATCTAATTTTGTGCATGAGAGTTTTACCTCCAAATGCCACTTGCAAATATAAAATGCAATGCAAGCCATGACAGACGTCTGCTTGAAGGAGTATTGGTGCTGGCAGACAAAAAAATATCTATCTGCCAAAAAAATAGGTATTCTTTTTTTCCAGGAATACAAAATAACACTTTTTTTCACTGATTCCATTTCATTTCAGACGTTTTGCATTTTCATTTTCCATTTCCTTATATAGTGCATGACAGTGGTATAAAATGCCTACTGCTCAACAAAACAAAAGAGGATTATGCAGGGACAAATGTACTGTAAGATGTACTGGAGCTGCTGTGGGTCTGAACAAGAGTTGTACTGAAGCCAACTGAGAGGCTAAAAAATGAACACAGCCTTTTCCTCTCATATCTTTGGTGAAAGCCAAAGCCCCTTATTAATTTAGTGGCCTTCACTGCCTTGTTTGGGTGACTCTACGTTCACTGGTCACTGAGTAAATAAATTAAAAAACAATTAGACTTCTAGAGCCTTTAACAGTGAGCAAAATCCCTTTCTTCCTTCGCTTTTTCCTTCTTCAGCTGCAACGTCATCTTGCCTTCTTGGTTTCAAAGGCATAGGATATGATCGCACAAACATTTTCACATGATCAAAAGACCTGAACAATAATTACTGGCCACAACTCTTTCTTGGTGACTGGTACATTCACACTGTGGCCACATATGAGAAATGTCCATGAACTTTTGTTGCAGACTGCGGTGTCTGATACGGCAGCAAAGAATTTCCTGTATTCAAAAAGAACATATTAATTTTTTTATTTTTTCAGGCTGAAAAGGAGTGTCTAGTTATGTGGAGGGCTAGCATGAAGCTGCAGCAGAGTGGTAGGATTTTCTAAACGAAATCTTGCGGTGAGGTTGTGCTGTAAATGATGGCATTTCATTAATCATTTAATATAGACTGGATTAAAATTACTGAACATATCCTTTAATGCATGTTTACATGCAGTGCATATTGCTCAATGCAGTAGACTGACTGGTGTGATCACGAGGTTGTTAGGCCCTTACAGTCTCCGCAAGCAATGCAAATGCAAAGGCTAACAGGGACTGTCCTGTGTAGAAAAATGTAGAAAAATGTGCAGTCAAAAATTCATAAAGTGATGCAAATGTCTATTGCAATGCTAGCAGTGATGGGAATAATGGCGTTATAAATAAACGGACTTATTAACGGCGTTACTTTTATCAGTAACGAGTAATCAAAAAATTACTGTTTCCCCCGTTACAACGCCGTTATCGCTACTGACAATAAAATGCGCCGTTACTAGGCTATAACTTAGCTCACTGATGCGGGCTTCAACCGAGCAGGCTCTCTGTCAGCAATCGGAGTTGCTTAAGCCCTGGATCTTTCTTCAAAAGCCCCGGATCTTTTTTTTAGCTTTATTCTTTATTTTTATTATTATTTTATTATCCTATACGAAAAATGTGCATCTTGTGGAGAAAAAGCGGCATGTAAATTTTCAAACTGATCAGACTTTGCAGTTTTTCGTAATTTAGCAACATGAATGGAGAATGACCCAAACTGCAGGTGAGGCACACAATCCCCAATGGCACAGTGGTTAGTGTGACATGCAGGAGACCAGGGGTTTGATTCCCCCCATTCATCTATTGTTTTTTATTGTTCCACTATAGTACTATAGGCCAATATGACTGGGGCAGCCAAGTAATTTGACATATTTGAACAATTTTTTTTTTTTTTTAAAGTAACGTAATAGTTACTTTTCCTGGTAATTAATCACTCTGACAATGATGTAACTCAGTTACTAACTCAGTTACTTTTTAGTAGAAGTAACTAGTAACAATAATTAATTACTTTTTCAAAGTAACGTGCCCAACACTGAATGCTACACATTTCAGGTGGGGGCACTAAATAAAAATTCTTGGGAAACAGTTACTACCAAAAAAGACAAAGACATAATATGTTCCTGTGTAAAAAAAAAAAAAAAAAAACATGGATGGGAAAATGGATGTTTTGCAAGAATCTTGTAGAATTAATTTGTTCCGTCTTTTTTGCAGAACCCTTTGGTGGAGCATCATAGAAAGCATGCGTTCTTCCATGGTAGCATAACATTGCTTTTATTTCCCCTGCGAAGTATAACCTCAGATTGGACCAGCAGGAATAGATTTACATTGCTGTGGAGATCAAGAGCTTGTGTCTGCATGATGGGCCTCACCATCCTTTAATCTTCTCATCACACTACCATTAGCCGATTCTTTTGTTTTTGTAGCTCTATCTCCAAAGTGTTATTTATATTCTTTGGAAACATATGTATATATTTTAAGTATTTCTCAAAGGAACTCTACTGACAAGTATCCTGTTACATATTACACTGCGACTGTTAACACTTGCAAAATATAAATCATGATATGAATGAAAAAATGAAGCACATATTGCAATTTGGCACATGCTAGAAGTACAGTGCATTTCTGGACAGAAAATGTCATGGTGGTGACTTTCACACCACCCTGCATTCACAATGTGTTGGTTTTACCTCATGTCTGGAATACAGAACAAGTAAACATGGCCCCCCACGAGTAATGCAGGCACCCCTTTGTCCAGTCAGCAGCATCATCCTGGTAAATTTCATCAAAATCGTGCCAATGTTGTAGCACCTTTCAAAGAATGAAATTACAAGCTTTCTGAACACCGGGACACAGCTGCAAAGATGTACGAGCTTGCCAAGCTCGGTCAAAATCAGGGTTTTTGTGTCAGACATGTCACCTTAAATTTCACGTTTGATTGTGGGGTGAGTAGACGCAGCCTGATTTTGTCATATGGTGACAGATTGTGGGACAATAGCCTCCATGATAGACAAGCTGTAACACAGAGCATCCTGGCAAATAACCTACTAAACAGGGACTGTATAGCGAGAGCTGTTCAGTATTAAGCCCTATTGTCATTCACCTCAGCTCCCACCTCACTAACCCTGCCATCTCTCTCACAGTCTCCCGCCTCTCTGACTCAGAATGACTTTGCCGAATTAGTCAAAATAAAACCATCAGACAGGCACAGTGGACATTTCAGACTCATTACTGACTGGATAGTTCTCTATGGCCAAGACATAGACTGAACTCGAACCGATACACGCTGCCTTTTTATGATGCCCTTGCTTTGTAGCCACAGTGCAAACACCATCAGGGATCACAAAAAATAACATACACAATGACAAACGTACCGCAACTGCCACTAATTTACCACTACGGCTTGTTTTCAGTGCTAATAATATCCAGTAACAATCACAGGTGTGGCGCAGTTTGTTAGCATATGACTGCAGTGCTTCTACTGTACTGTGCACTAGGCTACTGAAATCTATCTCAAAAGACTGTATAGTAATTTTGTCGATTTTCAATTCTTACCAACAACAACTGATAAGGAGCCGCGACAGATTGCGATAACATGATAAAATATTAATCTGTTGAAATGCTTTTGGCAGAAGTAGAAAAAGGGGCTGTAGATCCGTAACAGTTCATTTGATACGGCTGAAAATCCCCTCCGATGCTCAAAGCCGACAATGTGAACTCTAACATCACAGTCATTGTCTCATTTCACATTCAAAGAAATAAGAGATGGAGCCAGAGAGAGAGAGAGAGAAAAAACAAGAATCTCACAATGTGCCACTGTCTGAATAGTTATGGAAATCGCTGTAGATGCCTTTGCAAATGTTTGCCGGAATGCAAGCTGCTCTGAGCCTGCTGCAGTATAACCACGCTGAAAGAGAACCTGACCTCAGTCTTGTCAAACAGTGTAATTTAGTTTGCTTCCCTTTGCCAAAGCTGCTGTTTTACCCTCTGTAACATCCACCATTGTTCCTATGAATCTTTCAGATAATGCAACTGCACCCTGCTCTCAAGGACATGATATAAACTAACATGTGTCAGCTGGTCCGATTTCAACAGGCATCTTCAAGGACTTTTTGTTCTCTGTGAAGCTGACCCTAGAGCTTAAGGTGCCAGCTGCTTTGGCAGCCAAACTGTGGTAGAGCTGTGCTTTTATTGCCAATATCATAGATATTAATGTCTGCCAGATCCAGTGGAATAATCCATGAATTAGTAGTCACAAGTGGTAGAACCCAAGATGCCACAGATATATGCCACGTGTGATGCACAGGTTACTAATTGGCCCATCTAGAAAGAGCTGGTCTGTGGTCAAAATATAATTTTACATGGTTGTCAACTCATAACAATTTTGAATGTATACACCCCCACAAAAAATGCTTTCCTATTTCCCATGATACCCATGCATAATTTTCCTGTGACCTAAACATATCCGCTAGTTATGAATCTGGAGGAATGAAAAGCGGAGCATCGGAAATTTCTTCAACACAAAAATGGACAAGCATGCGCCAAACATTTGGCCTGATGAAAAACACAACAGCTGCAATTTGTGTCTGCAAGCTGTGTCGAGGGCAAATGAGAACACTTTCACATATTTTGTTGCAATCCAGCATGCAAGCTACCAAATGACAAGTTATTACCACTTAAGCAACTGCCAAAAGTGAAAGGCCCAGCTTCTGCATAGTTTGCATGTGTCATGGGACTATAGTAAACGAATGTGAAAAACTCAGCAGAAAAAATATCATTTACACTTTGCTAGAGAGCTGCCTGCAGGGTTTTTATATATTTTGCAGTCAGGTTCAAAGATAACAAACCACCCACTTGGGTTCAGAGATCCTCCTGTATAGTGGCATTTTCATTAAAGCTCCAGTACAATGAACGTTTCCTCTCCCAGTCTTATGGTATTGTAAAATGTAATGTAAAGTTACCTGAAATATTATATCTGTCAGTGTTGTGGAATTCTTACTCTTGCCCTCAGAGAAATAACCCCCGGTTGTCAACACACCATTATATATTTCCTGTAAAACTATCAAATAAACCTACGTTTGGACAAATGTTCTGGGCAGTTTTAATTTTATGCATAGATAATGAGGTGGCACGCAGTCGCCAGATAGCTGAGTTTGTACAGTGACTACTGAGGAACGAGGGAAAAACCTTTTATGTCATAAATGAGGGTAAAAACAGGACCTGAGCGCAAAGAGAGACTGGAGGCCAACTGGATCAAAACAAAATCAGTATTTATTGGCACTCACCAAAAATAACAGCTTACATAAACAAGAAACTCAGGAACAAGATAACATCAAAAACTGACGGGACTTCAGACTGGAATACACACACGCTCATTCAGAGTAACAAAGGCCTTGTTCAGACAAACAGCCCAAATCTGTTTTTTGGCATATCCAGATTGATTTTAGAAAGACTGAACGGCCAAAAAAAAAAAACACATTAAATGTGATTTTTGCAAATATGATCCCAGCCACATTTGGAGGTGGCTTGAAATGCCATTCCAGTTGGATTTCTACAGATGCGTCTCAGTCCAGACACACCAAGTTGTCTTTCACTTCACTCAAAACGCAACACACAACAATGATGTCAAATCCAGAGCGACGGAGGTGCATCAGAGCAGCTGAGCAGAATCCATGCAGCTACCAGCAGAGCAGTGTGGAGGTCAGCACAGAGAATGACAGTCCATGGACAAACGCTGAAAGAAGTTGTCTACTAGCACTTCTGGGGGAGGCTTCTGTACATTTCTCCTGCTTCTGCATTGGAAAGCCGCATCACCAGCATCACTGTACGTAGTTAGGGACGCTACTGCCGTTACCACAGCAACCCGTGCAGATAGGTTGGTGAAGTCTGGCCACAAAAATCCGATTTGATCACTTGCAAACAACAGTGCGTACAGTCCGTCTTAAAGACTTGATTTGAGAAACGAGTCTGATTTGTCTGCAGCCTGAACGAGGCCATACAGACAATCTGACAAAGGAGACTACAAGACTTTGGGTATTTATACACAGCACACTAACGACTGAACAAGAGAGTCCTGGGCAGGAGCAGACACCTGGAGGGGAAACAGGACAAGAGGATCGGTTGAGCTAGGGAAGGCGGAGACATACAAGGTAAGGATAATGAGGACTGATTAGGACTGGGGACACAAAACCAAAAGGAAACGGGTGAAAAGAGAACTGCAGCAGGGAATCGTGACATTTTGAGGTTGATGAGAGCAACAAAGGCTCGTGTAAAATGCCAGTAACTTTTTCTTTAACATGCATTTTTCTGTGTTTTTCATTAGTTAATTGGATAAGATGGGCAAAAGGTGAAGGAATGGGTTTGTGTGGTGGTATGTGTGAGTAAAAACTAAAACAGAGGAAGAAAGAGAGACGTCTGCGTTGGCATGTACTTATCGATTTTTTTTTTAAAGAAAAATTATTAACTTTTGCAACAATTATTCCCTGAATGTTAAATGCAATACGAAAACCGTCTCCAAAAAGGTTTATTTATCACAACAAATGATCTCATGTCTATTGCTGAAAAAGGGATATTGCATATTTCCATTCCATTTCTGTTTTTTTTCTCCTACATTTTTCTCCTATTTACATAT
>OMLB01018384.1:0-10304 GCA_900302555.1 Myripristis jacobus | reverse complement strand
AGCTACGAGTGGTTGGCTGAGCTGCTGTAATTCTGCCAATTTGCCATTCAGAGCTATGGATGACTGGCTAGCTTGGTGGCCAGGGTGCATTGATAATGACTCTCTCTGAGCAAGTCTTTGAAAAGTTAGTAAAAGGACATTTGCTCGCTTGGTTTGAAAAATGCCTATGCATCGCAACTGTCATGTCGACTTGTGGTTATACTTTTCCTGTTATTAAAATTGATGTGGGACTGGTATTGTTTAAATTTTAGAATAGAATAGAATATGTACTTGTAATTATCCATCTCTAAGGAAAATACCCACTTTTCACATTAGCTCCTAATAACATGGTGGGATGCCAGATTGAGCTGGTAAACCTAAATGTGTAAGCAAGGGAGTAAGGAGGACATTGTCAGAGGGAAGTAAGGACAATTTTAGGTACTTGTAAATCAGATAGACGTGTCCTCTGTTCAGGAGACGCTGGAAGTACCGGAAGACTCTGCAGGATCTGAGCCCATCTCCTTGGCAGAGGTCATTGAGATGGCAAGGAAGCTCTGTGCAGTGGCAAGATGCCAGAGGTGAATGAGACCCATGCCTGAAATGCTGAAGGCTTTGGATATTGTTGTGGTGTTGTGGATGACACGGCCCATCAATACTGTGTGGATTTCAGGAGCAATGCTTTTGGACTGGCTGATGGGGCGGTGGCCTGAAACTTTAAAAGGAGAGACTGGAGAGAAACTATCTGGGCATGACACTGCTAATTTTTCCTGGGAAAGCCTATACCTAACATGCTGGAAAAGTATATTCTGGGTAATGTTTGACAGGCTTTGTCCAGACTGATGGAATGGTGAATTAGCTTCTTGCCTTTTTCATACATAACAGCAATATATCAACACATAAAGATATATAGCTAAGGCCTGGAGAGTGGGTATCAGTAGGGTGGCATGCACAATGTTTTTGGATGATATGGTCCTTTTAGCATCATTAGATAGTGCAATGTCTAATGTGCACTACAATGAATTGCAGCTGAGTGTGATGCAGTAACAGATAATGTCCAGATTTTGTATCCGTCAAAAATGAAATTAGGCAGTGTATTCTTTATGGGACTGATACACTGACGGATAACAGTAGATGGAGCGCTGTCCATCATCTCACAGATGGTTCGTCTGCATTTTGATGTAGGTCAAAAGTTGAAACCATGAGACTGTGGGACAGGCAATCCTTTGAATGTGCACTAGATCATGAGTGTGCCGATGTGTTTGTTACACTGGATTCCATGCCTTTTTTTCCGTATTCTAATTGCACACAAAACAGGTTGTACACATTCATCCATTTCATGTGTTTTATCTCAAAATCTGAGATCATGGTTCTCACCCACAAAAAGTTGTCCCATTCAGGTGGTGAGAAAGCACAAGTAGAGGGTGCCTTGTGATGTTATTCATCAGTGAGGGTAAAGTGGATAGTGAGGTGCAGTGTCTGCAGTAATCTAGGCCCTCTATTGTACACGGTGCTGAAGAAAGAGCTGGGTCACAAAGAAAAGGTCTTTGATTTATCAGTCAGTCTGGGCTGCTATGCTTGCCCTTTCGTCACCACCACCTGATAAGCAGCAGGACTATGGATGTATGGACAGATAGATAATGAGTGACATCTGTCTAGCCCCGTTGGTTTTGTTGTAGAGACCAGAATATTGATTGGTTGCCAGCCACATTTAATGCAAGGGAAGCTGTGATCGGATCATCATATGCACACTACAAGACTGGAAACATAATACCTGACAACGCTACCTTCTAATTCAACCTCTGTGATGTGGTTAAAGCAGTGGCCACTGAAATCAAAATGCATTGCCTTTGAAACCTAAAAAATAACATTGAATGTGTTGTCTCTGTCTATTTATAAAAGAAGGTGAGCGACTGTCTTTTATCACTTCTGTGGCTTTCTAAAGCTGTTGTCACACTTTATATGTCATATCAAAGTACATATAGTCCTATAGTGTTTCTGGTCTTTAACCAACTTATATGAGATGGGATGAACTATGGTCCTAGATGGTCCTCCATACATCAAGTTAACATCTAACTGAAGAAAGAACACCTTACTCCACCTAGTAAAGGTATATAGTCAGAGAACAGCAGGAAAACTGCAGCTTTAATGGGAGAGCAGCAGCTTCCAAACCACTTCTTTGATGACAACAATGGTTTGTGGGGATGGTTTGTGTCTACTAGAGTATGTGACTTGCACAGGATCAGCTATACACTGACCAAAGAGAAGTGCAACCATTCTGCAGAGGTATGCCATCCCTTGTGGCTTAAAGCTGTGTGGAAGTGGATTCATTTTCTAGCTGGACAGTGATTGTAAACGTGCACTGAAGCTATGCCAGGCCTATTTGAATTTCAAGGAAAAGCATGGAGAGCTGACTTTTATAGCTTTTCCTCACAGTCGCCAGACTTCCACCACAGAACCACTGAACATTTTCAGGTACATTTGAAAAGGCCAAACATACTGCAATATCATGAGGCTCTCACTGAGATGCGTTAAATGGGCGCAGGAATAATGTGGATTTCTAAATTCTGCAAAGACTGGTGGAGCTGATTCCAGACGAAGTGCAAGCTGTGATTAAGGCAAATACATATACATACACAGAGAACTCTGAACTTCAGTAAATGTGATCAAACCTTTAAAACTTACATCAATGAAAAACACCTTATTCGAGAAATATCATTTGACTAAATATTCGTATTCGTTTTTTCACAACTGATCAAACAAACAAAAGATTTCTTGGAAGTTAATTCAAACTTTTGGACTCCGTATTAGCTATGGTGTATTAGATTTTAAATATCTGTGCACTGATGAAATTATCTTCCCACCTCAGTCAGGAGGGCTTTTCCAGAGCTATGTCACATCGCTTGTTTCCTTTTTATATCCTTTCTACTGCCTAAAATGTAAACGTGAAATGCAATATGACCAAAATACACAAATATATTGGGACTAAAATGATAATTATGATGAAAAAGTCTGACTTATATTCAATCAGTGATTATTACTGGAAGATGAGTTGGCTTGTGAGGAGCAGTGCAGTTTGGGGCTGCTTTAGTTTTTCTGTGGGTAATGGATGAGTTCCTTTGGAATTATTTATCACATTTATGCATAAGCGTAGCATTTCAAAATTTATTCTTGACCTATATACATTTGACAGCGAGACCCTTCATTTTCACACAGCGGTGATGGGGAAATTGTGTATGGGTCAGGGTGTATGCAAGCGTGTTTGTGCCCTGTGCGTGCACCCAACAAATAAATCCAGCTCACAGCCGTTAAGGTGATAATGCACTGAAACCCCGGGTCAGGCAATCAAAGCAAGCAGTGGTGCAATGATTTCTGTCACAAAACACACAGACACACACACTCACACACACACACACACACACACACCCCTCACATTGCAACAGTACTCTGCTCCCCTTGCATCCCTTCTATTGCACTGCAACTCATCTCCCAAGTGACTGTTTGTGTTTTTGTTTTGCTCACAGTCTCTCTAAGACACACTACTGCTGCTGCTGCTGTTTGGAAACTGCCGCAAAGCCAAATTAAAAATGTATCATATCCTTTGATACACTGATTTGGCTACGGGAATTATTAATGTGCCAAAACAAGATTTTTCAATGAATGCAAAGTCAATTCGTGGTGACACTGAATGTAGAGGAGATGCAAAGGGAGCAGAAAGGAGAAGTCAGCATAGCTAACATTCCAACAAGGATCACTGTCAGACAATTACAGAGTTATATTTGTTGCCATTTTAGCTGCAACCAGCAGCTCTGTAGCTCACTTTGTGGTGGGTCGGTTGGTCGGTGGGGAGGCTGAAATTTGGCATGGAGGTCAAGTGTGTGTGTGTGTGTGAAGGTGTGTATTTATGCTCATGCCAGCTGGGTAAAACATGTCATGGCATTGGGAGTGGCCAATCACAAAAAGGTGCATATCTTCCAAATGGATTCACAGACTTACACAAGGTTTTGTGGAAAGGTTGGTTATGAGCCGAATGATAGTTGATTTAGCCGCTCATGCCAACTAGCAAAAAGGGGGTGTGGCAGTGGGAGAGGCCCATAACAAAAAGGTGCAAGGTGCAAGTAATTTATCACTAAGTTGCCTCAGGAGTAGATTATTAATAAGAATTGTGAGAGAGAAAGTATAAGGGCGTAACAATGCACACAATAGTCCAGTTGCTGCAATTTCACTTAATGATGGGCAAAAGCAAAGCAAATTTCTCTTTGTCCTGTGCATGAGCTACACTTACATGATTCAGGTCTACAGCACCAATCGTATCTCAGTGTATCTTTGCATTCTCCCAGTATCAGACGGTCTTAATCCTGTACACCAGTCCTGTAGGGCTAACTGCATTCATTTGAAGGTGAAATTGTCAATTAACACCTTTGATGCTCAAGGGATGTTGGAATCAGTCAAGCCTCTACGCTTCTCTGCTCTGTAACAGCAAATATGCTCTCGACATTGCCAGAGAGAAGCTTCTCTTCTTCTCTCCAAGCCGTTCACAGCAAAATGTGAATGATCAACAAGGTGGCCTCCATGGGAAGAGACCTCACAGATGATAGAGATCAACTATCAACAACAGCACACCTCTATAAACCTGTAATTTTAAGCACAATTCTGCCTAGATTGGACAATTTTTGCTTATTTTACTGAAAAGAAAACTGTGTTAAGTAGCATTTGGCCTGTACAGAGCCCATTATATAAAATTAAATTGCTTACCTGTGCCTTGTCAATACTCAACTTTCCTGCCCCCCAACAATTACGCATTGTTTAAAAAAAAAAAAAAATAGCTCATTAACCTACCAAGAAATGCACCATCAGGCTGTAATTGGTACCATCAACCGTGATAAACTTAATTTGTCCAGCATTATTCAAAACACAGCTACTAGTACATTAAAGCCTTCACAAAACAATATAACAATAAATAACAGCCAACAGCATAAACAATGAAAATGCTCGACATGAATTAAAAACAGCATTAGCAGGGTAAGCACCGAACAGGCACAGCAAGAGTAACATAGGTAAAAACAAATTATATAACTCACACTGTTTTGTCAACTTAAACTCTGCAGGGCATTCCAAACCACTGGAACCGTATTTGTATCTGGCGTCTTTTTCATTATGTTCACTGGTTGTCGCTAAATATACAGCATGAATCATTGTGGTGGCACTGAGTCAGTCGGAACATGCTTTTAATGTCACCCAACCAGCACTGAAACGCGATTTCAACATTGATTCAGGCAAACGACACTGATACTCCAACCCCCAACCATTTGTAACTTTCAAATAAAGCCACTTGAATAGTGTAGCATTTCTGTACATTCGATATCTTCTTTGACAGTGCCAAGCAACAAATGCAGGACAGGAGTTGAGGTAAAACCCAAAAAGCCAAAGGAAGTTTCACTAGACAAGTTTCTAAGTCCAGTTCAGGTGAAAGATGGGTTTCAAAGAGTCCACAAGGAATGATTGCAAGGAACATTCGTCTTTTTTATCTCATTGTAACTGCGTCTAAAGCCATTTTCTTTCCTTCTTCCATCAACCCCAGGCCATAATCGCCCCCCAGTTTGTCCGCTGTCTCACTGCATCCAGCACTTCTGGCATCATCCATCAGCAGGGCGTTTTGGGAGCGGGGAAGTAAAAAGGAAGAAATAGCCAGTTGGCGAACGAGAGAAGGTTCTCAATCAATTCAGTTCGTAGGCTACAGATATTTCAAGGCTTCTCAGTCAGTTGCCTGTGATCTATTTCTTTGTTTCCACCTTAAAAGTGGAATCCTACACTGGTGCTATAAAGCTAAGACAGTATTACAGACACACAGTATAGCTCTTAGGCCCTTTAGCTCGCCGACAGAAATAGCTAGTCAATGTAAATAACACCAGCAGCAGCACTATGAATGAACCTGATCCAAAAACAAAATTGTTATTGATTTTTTTGCAAATGCACCATGACTGTCAACACCTCTGGGAAAGAAACTACCCCCACCCCAAACTACCTCCCAAAAGTTATTAGAAAACAAGGGGTTGGAGGCTGGTTGTGGAGAGCTGGGGGACTGATGAGCTACATGCAAAAAAAAATCAAAAAAATCAAATGCACTATGTGATGCTGAGCCTGCTGATAGAGTTGTAATATAATGCAAGCTTGAATCTGCCGGTGCGAGTTGGGACCAAAAAGCAGACACAGAATCTCAGAAGCAGGAGGTGACTGGTGTTTATTGACAAACTGTAGGGGCGGCTGAATGCCAAACAGCAGCAGAGACTAAACAGGAACTCGAGACAGCAGGAATAACATGCTTAAAAGTTGGTAGAACAGACTACAAATACTACAGCAAAAGTCAAACCTGACTTGACTAGAACCCCGTAAACCAGGATTAAAGAGAGCCAGAAAACTGTGGAAAAGATTAGGCTATGCCATATCCCGGTGAAAGTGATTTGAATCTGTAAAACAAAGGTTAAGTGTTGGGTTAAGGAGAGTGATCCCGTTATCCCTGATGATTGTTGCGAATAAAAGACAAAGTTTCAGAAAATATTCAGTCAGTCTTTTTAAAGTTATCTGGCTAATGTGGTAATCCCGCTTGGTGAAACACGCCTCAGGCTAAGCAGTGCGCTGAACACTAAGCACATTCAACAAGCTGAGGGAGTCAAAGCAGAGGAGCTTCACTTAAGAGCTGCCTGGCTGATGAGCTGAGGGGAGACAGCTGTGGAGGTGAGCGGTGGGTCAGCAGGTGATGAGCAGATGGGAATCAGTCGTGTCAGAGGCAGGAACCAGCAGAAGCACACCGCCTTAATAAATGTCAAAATGACCAAAGATTCTCTGTGTGAAAGATGGCACACTACAAGCTTCGCCAATGGTATGAAATAGCATACTGTTTGTTAAGTGGGTGTGGCCGTGTCTCCCTGCCATCCCCCGACCGTGTAATAAAAACTAGATACAGTACAAATTTAATGTCTACCCCATAGTTTCCTGTTTGTTTTTATCTTCTAGCTTAAAGACCCTGCTTGATTTCATGTATTTCCTGTTGAAACAAGATGTTTGGAAGGATCATTCACCCGTGCAAACCAACAGGATATCAGTTTGGGAGAGAAACACAATTTTATTTGAAGGGCTAGGTAGATGACACAGGATGTTTAAAGATTTGTGAAGGTTTCACTGGTTGAAATTTTAATTTATGGCCACCAGTGCAGGATGATGTTGCCATTTAAGAAAGTCTGATTTAAAGGAAGTAGAATTCATTTCATGGGGGCTTTAAAATCAGATATCAACCCAGGACAAGTTCATATTAGTAATACTATTCTCTTTTCTAACCCCCAAAAACAGTTACATAAAAATAATGATAGTATTATTAAGCTTTTTCGGTTTTGCTGTGAATTCATGGTTTCATGTTAAAGTCCCTTTAAATTTCTGTTCATCCAGTTGGAAGGCGAAGTGAGCAGCAGTGCAGTGAAAGTAATTCTGAAAAATGGCATTTTAGCATCAGAATGTTTGGAAGACTATGGGGCAAAAAAATCCATCATAATCTGTGCTCACGTTCACTTCTCCTATTGGAGTGAATCAACCCAGTACAGAAAACTGGACTCCTGAAGTGGCGGGCCAGTGGCGAAACCCAAGTGACACAGACACAGGAAATGACTCTAAATGAACTGTCTCCTCTCTGAACTGTCTCTAATATTACATTATCACTACTGGGCAAGTGCTCATTTGTCCAGGGTAACAAAGGTTTCACTGCACTAGACCACTGAGCTACTTTAGTGCCCAAAAGACAGGCTACCACCTTCAGCTGAAGAGAAATAATAAAACAGTGACTGCTATAGTGTTTTGGTGGAATGAACACCTGCAGGCTCTTGAGCACAGTTATACAGCAAATTCTTCTCCTATGTTAGGCATATTTGATTTCATAAATCCGTGTTTGTGCATTTGCTCATTCCACATATACAACATACACAACAACAAACAGCAGAGGAGGTGGGTTATTGCAAAAAAAGGTAGATTGAATTGTAAATAAAAAAGGTGAGATGTCGATTGGTTAACTCTGAAATCAACCAATCAGCCTCCAGCGCCTGAAGAGTTTCCCAATAATGCCAACCCTGTGTTATGTGACGGCAAGTATCCTGACATAGAAATACAGGCATTAATGCATTAATAAGCTTAATCCGTGATCTCATTAGCAACTGGTTATGTTTAATATAATTATGGTGATTATGTTGCCAGAGCCAGCTTAAGTGCCTCTTGTTTTTTGTATTGGTAACCCTAGTGGGAGTGTTAACCACTTTATATTTAAACCTAAAAATATTTATTTCCAGATAGATACGCATGCACGCACGCACACACACACACACACACACACGCACAAACACACACCGTTTCATTTGGACTTTAACAGCATTGCACCTCTTATCATAATAATATTCCACTGAAGAGCCGTGTGTTCAAGGACACAGGCAATTGAATGACCCACCGGGGATTTAAACAACCACTTCCATCAGCCATTCTGTTTCTTTACTGTATTGTTTTCCATCAACAGCGCTTTCTATTTCCTTTATTGTTCGGCTGCAGCGGTGCTTTTCATCAGAGTCTGTGACAGGTGTTTGGAGCCAAGAGATAAACACACGCACGACGTTCAGTTTTATAAATGGCTGGGAATGGTTAGTTAGTTTTTAGTATGTGTGTGTGATCAGACACTGGCAGGCCTATCTTTTAATGCAATCCCATCACAATCATCTGCGTATGGAGGCAAACTAATCTTGTAGCCTAAATGGTTAACATTAAAGATTTTCAACCTAGGGAGACTTGTTATGCATTTTGCTGTCAAAGCCGCCGACATCCAGGAAAATTCTCTCATTAGTATAGCCAATGTAAAAAAGAATGTAAAAACGGATCAGACAAATGTGTCACAGTGCCTGTGTGTCACAAAGAGACTTGTCAATTTAAAATGTGTCTTCACATTGCCGCCTTCACCTGTTGTCAGAGCCGCTGCTATTCTCACCTCAAATTAATGAGAGTCTGACTGTTTATTAGAAAAACAGCCAGGCTCTCTTGCCTCGTTAAGCTAACTTTTCTCCCCGAAATAAACTCTTTGATGCTGAACGGAAAAAAATAGACTGTGCCCCTCCCACCATGCACCATCTACACAAATCAACAAGGAATTATTGTTTATGCCTTTTATTAGCCTCTGTGCACATTTAAGAGAGGTTGAAGGGAGATGAAGTTCAGAGAGATGGAGTGAGAGGGAGGATAAAATACAGCAAGAGAAAGAGCAGAGGAAGTAAGGTATAGTCTTGTTGCGTACCTAACTCCTCTTCCAGGTTATTACATTATTGTGGGTCAAACATTACATTAGAAGGCACAAAGTGGTTAAAATAGCTAAATACTAAGAGCATCAGTACCAATATTTTTGGAGCGTTAAGGTGCTGGTGGCGAAAAACTAGAAGAATTTACTGTTTACTGTTTGAATATTCTATTCTTCACAGTGTGGAGAAGACTCTGAAACAACATTAAAAGTCATCGTGTCAGTCTAAAACTCTCCACTGAAACCCATTTTGATGAAGATCCCATTAAAGGAAAAGAGATCTTTCACAAGTATTCTCTGACAGGGGGACTGAGGAGAGTAACCTAGGACTACCTTGAATGCAAACAACTGCATGAATGAATTTGACATTCATGGCTTAGAAATTCAAGATTATTGAAAATTAAATTACTCTGTACTGACACGTTTTAGATTAGATGTAGCTGCTGTCAAGGAGAAACGGATATCTGATATTTTAGGAAACCTAGCCCTAATTAACACACACCTAACAGGTTCTTACACACTGTTTCCATACAGCCTTATGCATGGATGCACCTGTTTGAAATCTGTAAGCACAGGTTACACACTGAGACAAGCTATAGTACTGCTGAGTGAATATCAACAGCGCCCAAATCATGCCTGCTCTCCTTCCTGCTCATGAGAACATGAGAAGTAACTGTGTGCGTGTGTGTGTGTGGATGTGTGTGTGTGTGTGTGTGTGAGTGCGTGATTCACTGTCATTTTCCAACAGAGTGTCCTTGAGCAGAAGTGTATACTCTGCCAGCTGACTGACATGAAGGGACAGAGAGCCTGCCCAGTTCAGGAATTATGGATAGACAGGATGAGACTTGTGTGTGCATGTGTGTGTGTGTGTGTGTGTATGTGTGTGTGTGTGTGTGTGTGTGTGTGTGTGTGTGTGTGTGTTTGTGTGTGTGTGTGTGCACACACACTACACATGCAGGCAGGAGCAGGTCAAGAGTCTGTCCTTCATGGCCACTGACCACCTTTCACCAAA
>OMLB01018381.1:0-16823 GCA_900302555.1 Myripristis jacobus | reverse complement strand
GGTGTGTGTGTATATGTGTGTGTGTGTGTGTGTGTGTGTGTGTGTGTGTGTGTGTGTGTGTGTGTGTGTGTGTGTGTGTGCGTGTGGGCGTATGTGTTTGCGTGCGCGGGCGTATGTGTGTGTCTGTGTGCTCAAAGAAAGGAGGGGGGTTCAGTGGGGGGTTGTCTCTCCCACATCTAAGAGGTCTCATCCCTAGTCTTCCCTGGTCTTGATCTCAAGACCAGACATCTGCTGATATTTAGAGACAGCTGCAGATGGGAATGAGTGTGTGCGTCTGCGTGTGTATTGTCTGAGTGTCTGCGTATCTGTATCTGTGTGTGTGTGTGCCTAAGTCTATGCGTGCATACGTGTGTGTATGAATGTAGCTATGGAGACACAAGGTTAACCTCAGTCACCTTGGCCTGCACCCTGGCTGACTCCATTCCAGGGCAATGTGGAGGAGGAAAGGCCCTAAGCTTCCCCTGCAGCAATCTTCACATATATCTAACCCAGGAAGCAACTCTATAAATATCAAAGTCTTCAAGTAAGGCACGGGATATTTACTCTTTGGGTGAACCTCCTTTCCTTTTGATATGAGTCCTATTGAAAGACCTTAACTTCACTGGTAAAAAAAAACAACAAAAAGATGAACTATGGGTGGAATTAATGGCGAGAATGAAGGCTTAACAATTCCCATTGAATTCTTTAGGCGTATTGCTTGCAATTCATCATCTTATATAATGTAACCCAGGCCTATGTGAAGGCAATTAAAGTCACAAAACACTACTGTGTATGAGTTGGCATCATGTGATTTGTGACTCGTGACTATTTTTATGCTTATGTCAACAAAGCCAGAGTTTCTCCGCCCTGTCAGGGTGGCAGTCCGTCCCTCCTGGTGGCTGGTTGGGTGCTACTGCCCAGTCTGGCTCACCCACCGTTTTTTGTTTGGTTTCAAAGTCCTCCGATCGTTATCAGCGCCATGTGTATGCGACAAACAGCGCTATTTGTCATGGGAACGTGCCAGAAGTCAGCTGTAGGCCTGCGGTTTAACCTAGTTTGTGTGTTGTCTCGGAGATTGATTAAAAGAACACCCAGCTTTTATAAACTTCGAGGGGCCTGTATGGCGTTCTTATGCCTACAGCCCTCCTCTATGAACAGCCTACTCCACCACCAAGCTCCACCAATCTCTTTTATGTAGTGCTTTGCTCTCCTTTCTGGTGTTTCTCCTTAAACCCAGCGTTTACTGTTGTGGCCTGGCCCCCACCCAGCCCTTCTTTTGGAGATGTATAGAAAGCCCCCAGATTTGTGTATCCGGCAACACCCTCTTCAACAGCGCTTGCTAACTGCCGTGTGTGAAGCAAAGCTGAACCAGATGTGTGTGTGAAGATGGATTCTTACCACTCCTTCTCTCTCCTCACATTCTGCATCCATCAGCATGCTGTGCAGGGCATTTAAAAGTGTATTTTGCTCATCCTCCAGAAATCTGCTTTTAAAATAACCCCAACAACCCCAAAAGATGTTGTAAATGCCTCACATCAGCTCATCAAACCAAAATGTCAGTAATGTGTAGATGTGTGCATAGAGATGGACCATGACGAGGACTTCTGCCTTATGTTAAAGTTAAAGCTTTGAATAGACAAAAGACAATTAACCACACACTCACCATAGCTGATTCCAAAATCAAACAGTATCCAGATTTCAGTTCTTATTGGATTAATCTGTCAGAAGTATTCTTCCATCCTACAGTACTAGCCTTTTTGCCTATGTACACTTGCTATAGAGGTCTTTCATCAGCATGTGGCTGTAGGACAATAAGTTCTAATTAGTGGGATGGGAGGGCCTGACTTGTGAACAAAGCCCAGTGAGTGACAGCAATGTAGTGACGGCTGTGGCACCCATTGGGCTGCAACTGCTAAAGTTTTGTAAGCCAGGTAATTACCTCACCACCGGGGGTCAAAGGTAAATGAGGACGCACACTGGGAGCTGGCTCCACGGATCACTGCAAATGTCACTCTGGGTCACCACTCGCTCTACCAATCAGAAAGCTTGGATCCACTCTTGGGTGGATAGCTTGCATCCCATTTGTTACTGCCCCGATTAGCCAGATGCTCACAATTGGGGAGCATTACCATCATTCAGCAACTGTGTGTGTTTTTTTGCACAGGATTATGTCTTTAAAGGGAGCCTGGGAGGGGGGTTGAGGAGTGTAGTGTGACAGCCTATGAAGGTGTTCACTCATGGGTGCAGAAAGCAGAGGCCTTCACCCCCGGTGACCCTGCTGTGTGGGAAAATCAGTGCACAATAAGGAGCAACACGGTCGACTGTGTTGTTGTCGTCTCCTTGGTGTCCCTCTCCCTCTCTCTCTTTCTCTCTCGCTCTCTATTTCTTTGCCTGACTAACCATTTTCATTCCCTACATGCCAAATAGCTGGGAGAGAAGTAGGTTGCCAAGTTGAAATTATATACCAGAGGGCTAAATATTGACTCAGGATGATATGTTTGGTGAGCTGGAGCTGGATAGTAACAAGTTGCAGTAATGTTACAGTAATAGCCTTGCTTTTTCCAGTGACCAGTAGTGTAACAACCCAGATTGAAGCTGAAGATAGTTAACTTAGCCAATTCCCTCTTTCACTTGTAAGACCAACCTTTATGAGCTGGCCTAGATTGAACACAAAAGTAAAGTTTAATTCCTCCCGGTGAAGTTTTCTCTCTGTGGTTTTGTTGCCCAAAAGGACAAGAAGAGCGGACGTGAACATCGTTTTGATTCTCTGATCATTCACACAGAAACACACATGCAATGTAGTTGATTTATCCTCATTTCAGGAGGAAAGAAGAGATGGAATTCACAATTTGGGGCGCATAATGGACTTTGAAATGAGTAATGAGTTGCACAGGCAAACAGGATTGGTGAGAGGATTCTTTAGTGTGATGTGTTCCTATCTGTTGCAACAGATGGACGCTCAATGTGATGACAAGGAATGTGGGAGTAGGTTGTGAGATGTGGTGACATGATGAGAAGTCGATAAGTTACTGTCAAGGACATTGCACTATAGTGGACCCTCTGTCCATGTAATTCATTCTGTCTCTCCTCGATTTTGTCTCCTCCATTCTCTCCCTCTTCACTTCTTTGTACTTCCTTCAGCCTCTTAGGGGTGGGCTTAATTGAATTAACAGCCCCTCCCTGCAGTGCTGTTAAAGGTTGCAGCCAGATTCATGAGGTGGGGTTTGGGTGATGTAACCCTGGGAGAAGTGCAGAGATGTAATGTGCTTCTCCAGGAATTTGGACTCCTGCTCTAAAGGCAGGAGGAAAGTGAACTCATTTAGTTTGCATTTTACATAACAAGGGCCATTTGTGATTTTAAAGAAGATAGACTGAAACTTAGATGAATGTATGAAGAGTCCTCCCGCCTCTTTGGTCGTTAATCTAGTTATTATTGTGACGAAGGTAGATAGCAGTGAACTGTGGCCAACTTTTCTATCTCTTATCTTTTCTCAGTGTTTGAGAACAAAGACAAGATTGTGATTGTGATGGAGTATGCCAGCAAGGGTGAGCTGTATGACTACATCAGCGAGCGCCGGCGCCTGAGTGAGCGAGAGACGCGACGCTTCTTCAGACAGATTGTGTCTGCCGTGCACCACTGTCACAAGGTGAGATAACACACCCATGGCCTACATATGGTAAGAAAGCCGCACATTGATTTTCTTAACTACTCCAAATGATGATATAGCTCTCTCTCTTTCTCTCTGCCACACATGCATCCATACTTTGTAATACCAGCCCAAGGCAAGCTAAATGTAACATTAACCATGCATCTCCATAGTCAACCACATAGCCAGTCAGTCTGCTGTGCTGTATGCAGCCTGCTTTTCTTGGCATGTTGGTGTTAGGGAGTCATCTGTTTCTGAGTGGAGATGGAACACAGGCCAGTTGAATTCAGGCTCACACTCTGATTACAGTGCACCAAACAACCCCTGCTTTAACTCCATCCTCATCATTTAACACGTTGATGGAAGTCACTGGATTTCCCCCGAACTGTCCTCAAGGATTTAGCTCGGGCCACGCCCCTGTCAACCCTTGTTCCACACCTCGCTAACGGCTGTCCACCCCCAAGGGCCAAGGACTTGTTTGGATGAACTCCCCTGTCATCATCTTCCTACCAGCTGGAGATAGAGATGATGTCATGGTCCTTAGATAGATAGGAGAGTCCCAGACAGGCAGGGGTGTTGAGTCATCACCACCAAGCACAACCTCCCACCGGGTGGGGTGGTGTGGTTGACTGACACAACAAGCTGTGACCATACCCACCTTGTCTCCACCAATCAGAAGTATGTGAAATTATCTGCATGTCAGGGAATAACCAATGGGAAATGCCATTCAGAGCACAACCCAGCTACAGCTGGATACTGGTGAAGTCATTGCCTCTCCTCCACATCTGAAATGGTTTCCATCCCCCTGTGTACCACATGTTAATTCCTGGGCTATTCAAAACCAGGCATTAACAACATAGTTGTTTTTTAATCCCAAAATGTTGTGAGAACATCATTCATACAGGGTGGTAATTACAGGCTCATGTTTATGTGACACATGTGAGTTGGTTTTAAAATTTGAATCACAGCAGATGTCAGCACAAAGACCCCAAAGGGGACAGGACCAATTAAACAGTGCTAGACCGACAGGCCGCCTTGATTTCCCCTGAGAGCCACAAGCTAGTTTTATCTGAGTAAATCATCTCATAATACAATGGACTGTTTATTACTTGGATTCAGTTGTCATGAATAATACATTAATAGATGTATCGGTGATAATTTTCTTTTTTTCTTGTTGCTCCTTACAGAATGGAGTGGTACACAGGGATCTGAAACTGGAAAATGTGCTACTGGATGAAAACTGTAATATTAAGGTAAATTTGCACCTTCATCGATGATGTGTCACCCACAATATTGTTCATAGTGTTACAGCACCTCACATCAAATCATTATTTGTCCAGTTTAAGCATCTCACACTTCCCTGTTTCCACAGATTGCTGACTTCGGGCTGTCCAACCTCTACCATAAGGACAAGCTGCTGCAAACCTTCTGTGGCAGCCCACTCTACGCCTCTCCTGAGATTGTCAATGGGAGACCTTACCGTGGCCCAGAGGTAAGCTCTCATGAGACTTCATGTGTAACCTTCATCATCACTGCCATTCCCGTCTGTTGTTACCAGAGTTTGTGAGCCTTCAGGAGCTCATTTTAACTTGCAAAGCTTTCATAGTGATTACAATAGTAGTAACTGTTCACTGTGATCATCACATACACAGAGTGCTGGGTAGGCTGTACTCGGTGGTTCTGTGATGAGATTAGTATTAGTCCTCAGCTGTAGGGAGAGCTCTCTCACAACTCCACAGTGGGGGAGCCCAGATACTGTCAGTGTCCCTCCCCTCCTCTATCCTGCTCCTCCTAATGTGCCTGGGTCCTTTGAAGTGAAGGAACTGTGGGATCATTTCTGCTCACTCTCTCCATCTTGAAAGGCTTGGAATGAACTGCACGACCATGAAGAAAGCTCATGGTCATTGTCAGAGTCTTGCTAAATTTATTTGGTGAGACAAAGACTGAAAAATGTCTCCCCCAAAACAACTTATCTAGCAATTTTGAAGTCATTCCAAAAGGCGTTGTCTCTAAATCGGATGGGTTACACAAAACAAAGCAAAAGGGGGAAAAAAATTGCATTTTTAGATATCCAAGTCCAACCGTTCAATTTAGCGTAATTCACTATAATTTACTCAAGAGTGCTAAAAACAACAGCAGGCCAATTGCAATCAAAATTACAGAACCCTATTTTGGGTGAAACCGCAAATTACAGCAAACATAGAGAACTAAAAAAGAACAATAGTACGTGCCCTGTCTCGCCCTCGGGAGTGGACCAGTGGCAGTGTAGCCATCAGGACAAGAGGGTAAAACATTCTTGGTGTGGCTCCGCAGCCCTTAGAGGAAGTTCACTTGCTCTTTAGCTGGCCCTATCTAATTTCCTCTTCCCAGACAATGTCTCAAAGCCTCAGCAACAGCCATCAGGAGACACATTCCTCCAGACATCTCATCCACCCTTAACCACGCTCTCACACATATACACGCACACATCCCATTTTTCTCTGTCTCTCTCTTATTCTCTCTCTCACACACACACATAAACACACACACACACACACACTGAGCCAGACGTCTGCTGATCTGCAAGTGGCAGTATGTCTCCAGCGAGCTGTCAGGGTCCAGGATATCACGGCTCTGCCATCTCTGCTGGACTCATTACGCCATCCACCCCCACCTCCTCCCCATGGCTCTGCACCTCCTCATGCCCCAGACACAAAGTCTTATGTAACCACTTACTCACAAAGCCACATTGCATTAGGTTGGTGGTCAAAAAGTGCTTGCTTCTGCCTGACAGAGCTGTGGAAAAGACAGGATTTATCTGCATGGAAACCAACAGTTTCCCGCCAGAGTCTCACAGTGTTTCTGCAAAACAGGGGCTACAGAGGTAGTGCAGCTCTATAACAAAAGTTGGTGTTTATTTTCAAAGTTCTCTCTCAAGCATGACTCCAAAAGGTCTGTCAGGAGCAGCTGAGCTTGTTCCACAGCACTAATTTTAATGCCACGATTCACTAATCAATACAAAACCGAGGAACCTGTTTCCATTGCATAATACCAGGTCTGACATGCTTCTTCTTTTGTGCAGTGACTGTGTGCTGCAATAAATGTTTCATAACACAGAATGTATTCATTAGACTGAATGGACTAGTTTATGACCAGTGTTTTGTGTGTTTTCCTGCAGGTGGACAGCTGGGCCCTGGGGGTGCTGCTGTATACCCTGGTCTACGGGACCATGCCGTTTGATGGAGGGGACCACAAGAACCTCATTCGCCAGATTAGCAATGGGGAGTACCGAGAACCTACTCAATCCTCAGGTATGGCAGTATCCTCTCTCCTCTGTTTTGCAAAACAATCTTCATGTTCTTATGGCACTACTTGCACACACACATACACCTTGGTCATTTTTTTTAAAAGCAGCACAATAAGAGCCAAAAAATACATTTGAACTATGGCTGTTCTGTTTTTTAGTACTCTTAAGTAAAAAATACCAAAATATATAGCGTTCCATGTATAGGTATAGGTCTGTCAGCATTAGAAATCTTATTTGTATCATTCCCTGCTAGATGCCCGTGGTCTGATCCGCTGGATGCTGATGGTGAACCCTGAGCGCCGGGCCACAGTGGAAGACATCGCCAATCACTGGTGGGTGAACTGGGGCTGGAAGAACAGTGTGTGCGACTGCGAGACCCAACATGACCATGGGGGCTCGCCCATGCTGGCCCGCTTCATCGACTGGCAAAACCGCACTGAGCCACGTAGCTCTGGAGGCAAGCCTGCGGCCTTGCCCCAGCTGTACCGCCAGAGGCCCAAAAAGTCCAAGAAGGAAAACAGTGAGGCAGGAGCACCACACTGTGGAGTGGAGGACAAGCCAGGTCTGAAGAGACCCAAGGGTATCCTGAAGACCAGGGTAACAGAGGAGCAGCACTCTCCCAGTCTGGAAGACGTGGAACTGGGCCAGGCTGGACTGCTGCAGCCAGCTGAAGGGGGAGAGACAGCTCCGAGCCCAGATTGTGAAGAGGAGGAACTCACCCTGACTGAGGGCTCACCAGCTAAGATGGTGCCCTCGCTGCCCAAGAAAGGCATCCTGAAGAACAATCAACAGCGGGAATCAGGGTACTACTCCTCCCCAGAGCGCAGCGAGTCCTCCGAGCTGCTAGGGGGTGCCACCATGTCTCTGCTTGCCACTTCTCCACCCAAGAGAGTAATGGGGAGGAAGGGCATCCTGAAGCGTAATGGCAAGTACTCCACCTACAGCGGGCCTCCTTCAGCAGCAGCGGTGGCTGGAGTTCTCGGGGAGACCGCTCCCTCAGCTGACTCAGGTCTGTCCCGCAGTCAGAGTCGGCCCTCCAGCATGGTCGGGGAGGACAGTTCAGTCCTGTCCATGTCTCCCAGCTCCCTCGGCGGTGCTGAGTGGCCTCCCTCCACCCCCAGCCTGCGCCCTAACATCAGGGCCTGCGTCTCGGCTGAAAACCTGCTACAGCTTGCCAACTTCAAGGGCTTCCAGGCAGCGCCGCCGCTCCAGGGACCCAAGTTCAGCCGTGGCCCCAGAACAAAGGGCTCCCCGGGGGACAACGGCAGCTTTTCCTTGCTGGGGGACCTGGAGGACATGACTCAGGTGTACCAGCAAGCCCTGGACATCAGCAGCAACCTCACTTAACAGATGGCTGGCAAAGGGAAAGAGGAGGCAGAGGGAATCTAACATAACTGTGTGTATGTGTGAGTGTGTAAAGATGCACACGGATGGCATTAACGACCAGTGTGTTGCTGGGATACACATTTGGGATGTTGTGGTTTCCCAAATAGGGTTGAAATCTTGATGGAAGTGTTATAGTCACACACACACACACACACACACTGAGATGTGCGCACTTCTTTGGCCAGACAAAATCCAGCTATGGTTTTAGAAAGTGAGCAGGAAGCAGAGAAGTAGCTGGCATGTGTGAATGCCACCCAGTCTGCCCTCTCGGCCCGCCCATAGACTTTGCTGTGTTCAAAATGTTTACATGTTCAGCAAGAAGGCAAGTTAGAATCACAAACGCAGCAACCAGAAACTGGTTGGCTCTCTAAGCAAGCCACCCACTTCGAGTTTGAGTTTACAAAAGCACCTTAAAACTCACACAGAGCACATGCTTTTGTGATCTTTACTTCCTGAATTAAAAAAAAAAGATTAACAAACCAGGGTCTTGCTCCAAAAATAACTGACATTGTTGATTATTTATTAATGTTTTGCGTAGCTTTTAGTTTTGAATACCAAACTGGTGGGTGCTGGCTGTTACTGGAAGAGTCCAAAGCTCATTGTCTCCAACTCTTTGTGTGGAACTGACATATATAATTATGTTACTCAATGATGAGAAACATATACTCAGCATATATAACTATGGCTGCGCATGTAAAACACGCAGACAAGTATATCTTCATAAAAGCGTATGTCCTATATATGTGTATGATACCAGGGAATATGTAGGAAGTGCCTTTTTTGATTCATAATGAAATTATGTATGTCATTTCCTTCAAGTGGAGAGAAAAGCCAGGCCAACCTGTCACCAGTTGTGCTGTTTTGATGTTTTGTGAATGTGGAGAGACCCAGGGCCTTGAACGCACAGCAGACTAGCCTTACTTGTTCAAAGGAGTTCAAAGGTTGAGCTCAGTCTCATCTCCTTCCCATGTCTACCCACAAGTAGATTTACGCACATACGGATACGCCGGGAACGACAGGCGGTCTCGGAAAGATGACAAAGTCTTGAACTGTGTGTTCTTTGTCGTGTTTTTATCCCATACTTTGATTTGTCAGCAGTTTGGGTGGCTTGGCAGAACACAGACTTGCTGCCAGCAGGAGAGGTCTGGCGGGGCTCACCTAGTGGGACATTTAGTGAAGGTACATGACTCAGACACACTCTCACAGTCCTGGAATGTGCCTGGCAAATAAAAACAATCGTGGTTTTCTCGACTGTAGTTATTTCACATTTTCGAGGCCACTTTAGTATCGATTAAGTACCGTAACATGCCCAAGGACAGATAAAAAAAAGTACAATAGCTGCCAACAACAGGTAAGGTGATTTCCACTGTTGACTGAGTTAATATTTTACCCAAAGCCCTTTTAAAAGAGCTAAGTAAGTCAGTTTGTTGTAGCCTGCTGATGACACAGCACATTCCTCAGACAAAGGCTGGAGACGTGTTGGTGCTAGAGATCTCTATCATCCCCAGCCCGACTCAGCACAGGTGGGATCTGCGGTCGGCGCTCAGCCCTCCAGCTGTGTATACTAGTCCATTATGTCAACCAAGCACAATTAGCCAGCTATTGTTTTCTTTCGAGTGCAAGAGAGAGGTAGAGCGTAGTGATTTGTAGCTAGAGGGGAAGAGTGCGAGAGAGTGATGCCTTGAACGGTGTTGAGATTAGAGAGGCCTTTCCCGTAAAACACAGGAAAGGTGGAGGAGTTGGATTGTTGAAGGATTTGTAATGTAGAATAGTGAAAGTAAAGAAAGTGAGTAGGAAGAAAGTAGATGGAAAGTTGTTTTAAACCAAAGATGTGATGAAGCTTTGAAATATTTCAGGGGGATTACGCTGGTCAAGGACTAAACACGGTCCTTTGAATTTTTCTGCGAGTTGGGAATCCCCATTGGTGAATGAAATCATCCCTACGTTGGCTTTAGCTCACGTTTGTTTTATTATTCCTTCTTTTTTGGTGGCTATAAGTGTTTTTATATGAGATGCCGGAGGCTGTTGATACAGCTTGTCGTCAGGGTCAGTGTGTGACTCGTTTTGTTCTGTATGGCCTCAGAAAATGTGTTATACTTTTCAACAGCAGCGAGGAGAGGGAGAATGATGACTGACATCATCCAAACTATCAAATGATGTGGATGGAAAACCATGCAGTGGACAACCCCCAAGGAAATAGATCACATGTTGAATGTTTTCAGTGGTCTGCCTGTGTGAAGAAAAGGTCCTGGGTATTGATTCAAATGAACGACCTGTTGCGTATTATATTGCATTTTATTGCCTTTTGTATTGCATTTTATTTTCAACTGGATTCACAGTGATAAAATTATACTATGTTAGTATTTTGTTTTATTACGCTTCTGTTTTTGATTCTCCAAAATATAAGAAACTTTATATTGCTTTATGTTATGGCAGATAATACTTCTTTCCCTGAAGTATTAGATTTCTCTCCAAAAGCAGAGAAGTCTGATCTGAAATCGGTGTAGTTTCAGTTTCCCCCTATTTTGGTGCACCTCTGGGTCAGAGTAGCTGGTCTGACGTTATGTGTGCCATTTTTTAAGTCAAGCTCCTCCAAAGGGAAAAAAACCCTTTGTAAAACAAACAGTTCTTACAAATTAGGATCAAAATTCGATCAACTGGAAAAACGCAAATACACAAAAATATATTTCTCTGCAATCTCTCATGAATATACAGTAAATATGTACCATCACATTAAAAGTCAACCCCAAAGAAGCGTTCAACCTCTCCCAAAGCAGGGGAGGTCTAAAAATGCTGCAGCAACATGAAGAGAAAAGGATATAAAGCAATGGAAAGAATCTGATGATGAAACTTCCACTCTGCCAAACTGGAAATAACTGGTGCATATCCGTTAGTTAGCAGAAAGTCTAATCATAGGAAAACTTGACTGGATATTGTTATGACAATAATAATAAATTAGTATTATTATGTTATTTAAGTATTATTTTTGTTACATCTCATTACTTTTGTTGGCCAATGCCACAATTTTGATTTTATTTTTATTTCTTTTTTTTTTGTTTGTTTGTTTGTTTGTTTTTGTTCTGGTGTCTTTTGATGATCCTGGACTGCCAAGGTGGATTAAGTTGAGTGCCTTTGCTATCTTTTATGAACCTTTTTTTTTTTTAATGGAAATTATTACCAATGTGTTTTTTTGTTTTTTTTTTAATGTGTATTTATTGGTGATCAAGCCATTTCATTTGATGTCAAATTACTCCATGTTCACGCTTTGGCCTGCTTTGGACTTGTGTGTGTGTGTGCTGGTGACGTACTGTACACCAAAACATTGTTTGGGATTCAACATAGATTGATATCATGTCTCTGTGAGGGCCGTGGTCAAATGTGTAATTTGAGAGTAGGCTAACAAAAAATAAGATCTCACCAAATCCTGTAAGATGTCTTAATTCATCCACTTGGGTGTATCTCACCTCAACACCATGCCTCTGTAGTACTGTATCAACTCAAATAAATGGATCATGAGAAAGGTACATGTTTTTTTGTCTGTGCTGTGTCCTCTCTGTGTACGTGTCAACATACAGGTACTAGTCTTTCACAGAAGCAAAAATATACAAGCCAATTAAAAGTTTTAAAAAGTTTATAGTATACCTGATCGCTGGAAGGAGCGCACATGCCTGTGCAGTCTCAAGCCAAAAGTTTCAATATTACATCTTCAATGAGTAGTTTATTTTTTGGACCCAACACACCTGCAGGTAATTACTAAAAGGTCTTTTCTCAGGAGAAAAGCATTTTTTTCCCTGTCATTAGAAAACTGACAGAATCAAACAAACAGCGCTAGACAACATGGAGCACAGAACACACAGTTCATGTCTGGCTCGGGGAAGAATTGAGTGTCTGTTTTTAGGACTTGGAGAGTCAATTGGTTGTCGAGGGAGAACATTGCTGCTGCCGGGTTAATTTGATCCACATTTTGTAAAGGGGGAGTGGGTGGATGGATGGATGGCTGGCTGGATGGCTGCAGCTCCGCAGTCTTTTGGGGCTTTGGTTCAGATGAGTGGAACAGCACCCCCGGCTCGTGCTGGCCAGATGCAGGCTGCAGGTCTTACAAGAGGAGAACATCAAATAACTCCAACAGTACAGTACAGAGCAGGATCTAAAGACTAAAAATGTCCATAGTAAGCCAGTCTGCAATATAAAGCAGCCTCTTAGCATCCCACTTGTATATCCCACCTATGTCAATATAATTTTTTAGCGGTGACTACAACACAAAAAAAACTAAAAATTATATCAGGAGTCATTGTTTGACCTGGGATGTTTTCTCAAGAGGAGTAACCAACTGGAGCACCTACAGGTCACTTTTTGTTCCAATGGAAATACCAGTCGGCCACGTCAATGGCAGAAATGAACAAAACTAGGAAGTAATACTGCAAGCACTGAGAAGACCAAGAATAATCGAGCGATTATGTAACAACTTGGTTGCATAAAGTGTAATTAATTGTCCGCTGTATGGAGAAGCCAGTGCAGACAATGTTAATATGGAGCAAAAGTGAAAAGTTCTCTCAAGATCTCAACTGCTGCACTCCTGACACTGATATGACCTGAGTTTCAAAGGGATTTTTTAATGTCTGCAGAATAATTTCTGGTTCACTTTTTGACCCTCAAATAAAGTGCAGCTGCTAGCCCCTGTGAACCAGCCCTTCCTCCACCCGCCTCCTCTCATCCATAAAGGTGAGCTTGTTTGCCCCTGAAAGGTTGGAGGGTGGCACCACCCATGTTCCAACGCCCCCTCCACCACTGTATGCCTTGCGGATATGGAAGTCTGCATAATGGTGGAGGATAGGTTATTCTCTACTTTTTGCTAGGAGCACAGACTTAGAAGAGGCCCCTCCTTTTCCCCAGTCCCTCTGAGCTGCAATGGATAAAAGCCATCACACGCAGAGGGATTTGGGACACGAAAGCTGAAGAATTTACATGCGCCTCAAATCAGTTTACAAGTCCTTTGTCTCCAGAAAATGGCTTCATATGAAGAAAGTGAGGGGATATTCTGCAAATGGAGCAAAAAGCAGCAGAGCATTTGGCGAGGTCAGCGCTGCCTTGGCGCATCTGGCTGCTGTTGCAGGCAGGATGTTCCACAGTGAGGGTTTAGGGTGGCTGTTGTAAACTGAGCTGCCCATTCGTTGCAGGAAAAATAAACAGAGGGCTGGGCCCGAAGAAAGTCCTGAGTACAGTGGAGTGTGTGTTCCCTCAGTTAGCTGACACAGATTGTTTTAGAAATAGGAGTTTGAGAGCTCCACTTTCCATGGTCTACACATGCATATACAACAGCGGGCATGCACGTGCACACACACACCCATGCATACATGCAGTTTTATAAGCCCTCTTTCATTCCTTCCCTGTCTGTCTCTCTGACACAGGCACACAGGTCCCTAACTCACATCTCCACAGGACTGTTTCCTCTGTGCCACTGTGATAACATTGTGAATGGATATGGAATGGAATAAACCACCCTCCTCTCCTTTTCAGCTTCCTCTCCTCTATCATTTCCCCTTCAGCTCTCCATCTCTCTCCTGTCCAGAGGACTATTTTTAGCGGCAGCGCTGCTATTCTGGAATTTGTTGCTGACTGGCTGCTGCTGGGTGTCTGGGCGGCGATCTCTTCTGGAATGTCTGGCCTGCTCTCAAACCACTCCAGAGCCCCAGCGCAGGGCGGACGGCCCGGGGCTCTGATTACAGCCCTAAGCTCACTGTACTGTAGCTGTAGATGTGTAGCTCACCCTCCCAGTACCAGAAATATAAAGCCAGAGCATGAGGAGAAAGTGCAGATGTGCCTCTGTCCCATACCACTAATGTACATTCATAAATGAATGACCTTCCTTCATCTGTGTACATGTATAGTCTACATGTGAATGTGTGTGTGGGTGTGTGCGCTTGTGTTCATGGGCAGTCTTGCATGTGTGCATATTTGTGTGTGTGTGTGTTTGTGTGTGTGCGTCTTCTTGTGTGTGTGGTCCATGAAAAGAAAATAAGCAGCATTAATGGGAAGCTTTTCCTGTCTTGGATCAGGCTTTTGGGTTTCAAAGCAAATTGTTTGCAGTGGAGGAAACGGCGTCCAAGCCCACCTGTTGCTCATGATTGCAGAGATCCGTTCGAGCCGGGCCTTGTCGAGAGACATAACGCAGGATGCCACTCAGTGACATCAATGGACCAGACCTGTTCATTCCACAAGCTTACCCAAGCAAGGACTATGCGCTGTAATGCAAAGGCCTTTGTACAAAGTATAGTCATAGGCATGCCTGAACTGCTGAGTGATTCGATTCCTTATCTATCACCTAATCATTTATAAATGACAGATCTATCAAGAATAGCACTGCCGCTTGTCATTCCACTAAATCATTGCTCTGCAGAGGTTCTCCCTCGGGCCAACATCCGAAGACACAGGGTGTATTTTACATACATCTCCATCGCATTTAACGACATAAACCCAGCCCCACCAAATGGCATCCAGAGTTCATCCGCTGGGGGAGTGGTTTCCCTGAGGCCAAGTGATTAAGGTACAAACAGGAGGGTGTCAAAATAACATGATGGGACAGAGCCAAGCTTTTGAAAACACTTGTACCCTTTGCCTCCTCAGAAGCCGGCAGGAGGAAATGCTTCCATAGCGTGTAACCCTTTCATTGTAAGTCGGCGAACTCTGCATCCTATGGATCCTCAAAGCTTCTGATGAGATTTCCCATTGTAAAACATCTTGTTCTTGTTAGCATTAGTATGTACACAAGCAAGTATGAAAAGTGAATCGTCAGCGGTGTTAGCATGCATGCAGCTAATTGGCCTTGGCTCCCAGCGAGGGGATGTGGGTTTAGCTTCAGCATGATGGGGCCGGGTCTAGGCCATGGCGAGGGGAGAGTGGAGACTCGGAGGAAGCCTGTCAGACGCTGTGGCTCAGTTGTCCGGCTAGCTGGCCAGTCAGGTAATTAAGCAGCCCTCAGCGTGCTGTATGAGAGCTGTCTCCCCCCAGAGTGTGAAAGGCTGAGGGGAGGGCTGAGAAGCAGAGAAATTTTTGGCCAAGGTTCAGAGATGTGCGGCCTGGCTGCTCTGGGACCCGGTCCCACGGCCGCAGAGTTTTAGCGCTGCTGGTTTTAGCTCATCCTTCAATTTGGTTTTTGTTTCGGAGATTTTTTCTCCCCCGCCCCCCCCTCCTCCTCCCAGCTCACCCTTAGCTTAAGTAGAAATACAGCAGAAAGAGCTGGATGGATGGATGTATCCCCCAGCTGGCTTGCATTCCTCTGGTTTCCACTTGTGTCTGCCTCTCCTTTTTTCTGGGTCAGTGTTTCTGTGATTAAACTGTCTTTTTTCTTTTTTCCTCCCTCTGCTTTTCCTCTCTCTTTCCATTCACAGCCATTTTCCTCTTTGCTTCTCTGCCTGTCTATTTTTCATATAAAGTTAAACAGTTCCAAAATTGGTCAGGGAAACTCCCGACCAGCTCTGTTTTGAGTCCAAAAAGAAAAAAAAAAGAAGGGGAAAAAAAGAAAAGAGAAAGCAGAATATAAACCTGCTAGTTCCTTTCTGTGAATACATTAATTTGTTAGGCTGGTATAGTAATTATCATAGCTTTGCAGATGTTTTGAAATAAACCGCAGTAAACTCTATGTTTTCTGTGCTCGGCTTTTATGCTGCGGCACCAACACACATCAAAATGTTGCAACATGATTATCACACTTTCCCAACACCACCTTTTTACAATGATTTTTTTTTTTCACATGGCCTTATCATCCATGCCAACTGACTGGCCATCCTCAAACTGACATTACAGTGATTGATATGAGCATGGGTGTGGACTCCTTGTCCTGCTTCCTCTTCCTCTTCCCCCTGAGGTGGCTGTTTCACACGGAGGGGGGGGCGGGTGGTTAGCACACTGATGATGAGACTGAAAGTGCAAGGCCAATGATCTTGGTAGGTTACAACAATAGAAACTGGAAAGTACCATGCAGTATTCAGGTGAGCTCTCTGGCGCACCTGATGAATCAGATGCGATTGTCGACAAGTACAGCCTGTTCCTTTGTTACAGTCTAACAGGCCTTGGGTCTGTGGTCAGCCCAAACCACCTCTTCTGGGAATACAGTGTTCTAGTGATGATGTGTTTTTGTAGGCCAACCCAAAGTTACTTCCACCATGGGTTCCTCTGGCAGTTTTCCAGTGGATTTTTTTCCCATAGGGTTTTTGGAAATTTAAGAAAAAGGGTGTGTCTCAAACAAAGGCTTATGATATTTACATGTTATCTTCAACACATAACAATAAATTTCCAATTTTTCTACTGCACCAAATACAAGAAACGCAGCACAGAAGAGCATGAATGTGAGTTAACAAGCTTGGTGTTTGGCTAATTATTCCGACAGCTATAGTTTCAATATGGCAACTTATTAGCAGGTTACTTTTTAAAATCACAAAATGTAAATTTGAGTGTAATTTGCGTCGCAGAACAAAATGCCACACTCATATGTTAAACAAGAACCTAATTTTCTGTATAATTGAGAA
>OMLB01018380.1:95728-137965 GCA_900302555.1 Myripristis jacobus | reverse complement strand
CCCGCACCACTAACATATGACTGGGTAACTGGCACCAACTTATTCCAACATGTGACTTAATTACCTCAAAATAAATTGGCTCATGAGGAAATGCAAGTGGTACTTCAAGATGAGACCTCCTCACACTTCGTCTCCTTAATGCTCTCATTACCCGCTGGGACTCGAATTCCAGGCTCGCATCACAGAGACGGAAAAAAGAAATTGAACTCACCATTCGCCTCTGCTTTCTGCGGTGCTTCAAAGATTCGGCGGGTCAAGTAATTAAGTCACCTTCTCTTGTGCGAGTGAGAGGTTTCTGTTCATGAGTGTGCATCACGACTAAGTCACCGGGAGAAAAATATTGTCACAGTAACAGTCGAGGAGGTGATGATAATTTGATGTAGGTTTGTGTCCCTTGAGAGCGGAGAGCCCTTTGAAGTTAACTGTGTGCTTAAGCACTGGCGCGCACCAAAATGTTCCCGGGATAAAAGTGAAACACGCGATATAACCACTTTCCTGTATTTCACTTACAGCACAGATACTGTAAAACTGGACGGCAGCTGTAAAGCCAATCGGTCTCAAAGTCACCGCTGAGACATGCAGACGCACCGATGAGGACCACTGTGGTGTGAGGTGAATTGTGCGTGGGAGCTTTATATGCGATATTTATTAATGGCAACATGGCCTATGAAATGTGCTAAACAAAGCACACTGGCTGATATGTGGCTGAGAGCTATAGGCCTCAGAAAAAGAAAAAAAAATGTCATTTGCCTCTGATTTCCTAGCATTTTTTTCAGACTTCCAGGTCAAAAAAAGATAGGTAGATTACTTTATTGATCCACAGAAGGGGAAATTATGTTGCTGCAGTAGTTATATATCACAGTTATATCACAATAAATAGAAGAATGGGGGGAGGCTGCTGTTTTACACTTGCTACCCAGCCTCCATCTCTGAAGCTCGGTACTTTGGGTCTCTCCCACCAGAACGGCTGACTCCCGTACTGCCATCGGGGAAACATCCATGGAAAGTTAAAAAGTCTTAAAAACTATTACAAATTATAAAAATACCACAACAAATCGTAAAAAGAATTGAAAACAACCAAACACCAGAGCTGGCACAATAGACTGCAACTATCACTGACACAGAATGTGTATGAAAAAAGACATTTTTCTTAACCTCAACATGACTGGTATAATTCTGAAAAAATAAATCCCTAACAGATAATTGGTTAGCCATCCATGTCTTCATACTTTTGTCATCTTTGAGCAAAGATAATTGGTAAAGAAACAGACATGGCAGCAAGTTAACCATGTATTTTTTTTATGACCCGGTAACAAGCTACAGTGACTTTAGTTGTAAATTTATTGGAAAAAGCCGACCACAGAACAGCCAGCTATGGATTTAATATGTGCGAAAACAATAGGTTTCAAATTTACACATTTAGCCCAAAAACGAAAGCAAATATGATGGATTATGCCAATATAATAAACAACAAGTCCCAGTTCCCATTTTTTTCATATAATTACAATTATTTGTGAAAGTGCCATCAGGTTGTTTCTTCCTGGTGCAAAGTTGCGATGCAGAAGATACCTGGCGGATCTACATTCCAATAGTGCAACGACAAGAAAAGAGACAATCTCCTCAAAAAATGGGTACTGCGACTTGTTTTCCATCATCTGCTTTGGGAGCTGTCTTGCTATGGAAGTGAATGGAGATACAGAAATCCAGTATTGTGGATTAGCAGCACAGTGGAGCACAGAGCAACTAACAAGGAGATTTCACCACCGTTTACAGTGCTCAAAGAAAACCAGTTTGTAATGGACTGTGAGTTTGACCTGCTCTGTAGCCGCAGGAAAGTAAGGCACACTCTTACCGCTTCCATCTCTGTGTGCAAGATCAATGAAAATTAGTGTGTTGTGTGTGATGTATGATACAAACACTCCACTGTCCTCAATCAATAGCATCTTCTTACCCCCCCCACAACCCAGACAATCATCCAACATGCCTCCCACAGTGGCAGCAAACTATTATATATTCTCTCTGTACGCAGTGGGCTGAGAGCCTAAAAGCCTTTAAAGGAATACACTGAATCGGCAATTATTTTGTTGTTTTTTTCCCCCCATCTTGTCAGCACAGCCGCATCAGCCAGTGGCCATTCTAGGCACAGGCCCAGGGGTCCATGCACAATCAGGGGCCAAAGCAGCAGAAAAATATAAAAACTTTTCTTTTCTTAAATTTCAGGTCATGACACCATATATTACCAATCAGAAACACTCGCATAACCTAAACAGAATGATATAATAGTATTTAGTTCATAGTATTTGACCCTGGTCCCCTGCCATGGTGGTTAAACACAACTTTAGAGGGGAAATAGAAACAGTGTGTGCCAGGAGGAGAGAAGAAAACAACCTGAGCTAAATGAATAAACAAGCTGACAAACCGTGTTTTTGGATCAAGTCTTTTGAATCTGTCGTCATAAACGCGACAGTGCCTCAGTGCGCTGTCACTGCTGCCCACCGAATCTGAGCCTGTCAGGAACTTGGACTTTGATGAAGTTGTGACTGAGTTTGCTAATAAGAAAGCCTGGAAAAAGTCTTTCTAGGCACAGAGACAGCACCGAGGAGAGCGAGACAGGAGAGACAGGCTCAGGTGTCTGTCTGTGTATGTGTGTGTGTGTGTGTGTGTGTGTGATGACAGCCTACATTAAGCAATGTTATCTTTATGAAAAAGCAATAAAAGCTGATTTATTTTCCTTTTATGATCAGATACTTTAAGGCTTTTGGTCAGGTTGCATTGTAGTGGTTACTTTTGATTTTCCAGTGAGGCACAGTGCTCTCCATAATGAATTAGAGCTATTCTGTATACGCCCTGTGTACCATGTCTGATTTATGAAAGGCAAAACAAACCTGACCACCAAACCAAGTTGGCAAGGGGCCCATCACACATTTGTGCCCAGGCGTCTGCAACTTGATGACTGAGGCCTGCTTGTCAGGTTCATCTATATCCACAGACAGCATAAACACATGTTGTTTGTCATGTCAGACCAGTTTATTGTGCACTGATATTCCATCACAAGGTGTGGATTTGTTTTATCTGAAAAATCTGCTATGTAACCTGTAGGCCTAAACGGTCTTGAGTACAGTTAAATATAGAAACGGAAAGCTTAAATGCAGTTTTAGTGCTCTTTGCTTTTGCTGTTTATCTCCTGTTGATAGATTAGCACAGTCATGCAGATTGCATTCTGATTCTCATTTTCACTCTGTTTCAAAGGAAAAAGTAGTGTTTTACCTCATTCTAACTAGAATTCAAAATGTTTTAAGGGTGCATCCCGGTAGCTCACCTGGTAGAGCGTGCACCACATATCAAGGCTGTGTCTTTGCCTATTTCTAAAAGTTGGGCCTGAGCCCTTTGCTGCACGTCACCCCCTTCTCTCTCCCCTGCCTTCCCTGTCTCTCTCTACTGTCACTACCAAATAGAGAAAAAATCAAAAGAAATCTTAAAAAAAAGTTTTAAATCCAAGCACCTCATAACATTGCAAATCTCTGGCTCCCATGGTGAGGACAATGGGACTTGGGATCAGACTTGCCTGGGTGGGAATGACCTCTTCCAGGCAACTTGCTTTTCTCTCTCACTGAGGCAAATTCCAAACAAGCTTTTGGCACAAGAGTGAAGGCATCACTGTGATAAAATAAAAAAAAGAATAAAAAAATAAATAAAAACATCCAAAAAAAATGTCTTTGAGTTTTCCTTGGAAGACTCAGAAATATGACAGAAGTTGATTTCATCTCAAACATAACACCAAGTAAATGGTGAACCATTCTGTTTGGGTTGCTTGTGAAGCCACTGATGCCACTGCAATGAGGAGAAAAGTTGATAATGTCAGGACTCCTGCCTTCCTCATGTCTCACTGTGATGAGTCTGTGATGGCTCTTTAAGTTGGCATGGAGTTTTCTGTAAGCCCCATCACCCTCCATGGACCAATCTGTTCCCAAACACAAAATAAGATCTTTTCTCTGGTAATGTTTTGCTATGGAGTGGTAAAAAAAAAGTACATATTGCTCCTTTAAGAATACAAATGCAAAATGATTCGCAGTCATATGCTGTGAGTGATTTGACATAAGCGTGATCATTTGTGGGTTTTATGTGTGTTTGTGTGTGTGCTGGGATTTGAATGATCCTGCAGCCTTCTCGAAACTAAATTGTCTCTGACATACTAGAAAATACAATTGGCTTTATTAACCATTATCAAACAGCTTTTTTATGAGGTCATTTGAAGTTGTTTTACACATTTTTGTGCACAAAATAGCTTTGCAGAAATTTGCAAGTAGCTAGATGTAATGTAATCTTTCCAACAAGCATTGCTTATTTCACTGCGAGGAAACGATGGCCTGTGTAAAATACAGGCAGAGGCACTATATGTAATCTTGTAAGATTAAGATGATATCACAGACGAAGCAGGGAAACTCTCTGTCAAAAAGACGACAGACTATAATAGAACGCTTGTTATTGGAAAAGGGAAGGAGTTCATCCCAAAGATTAATTGGTTTGAGAGAAAGGCACCATGTTTCTGAGTTCAAGGTATGACATTTAGAGCCAACAGGGGAGTGAACTTCATTATAAAGATTTATGAAAATGATTCAGGTAGAAAATTTCATTCAGCCTCCCCATTATTAATTCCATCTTAAAAAGTAAATTGAATTAAGTGCTACATTATTCTTTCTAATTATGATGTCCATAATTCGCTCTTTTAAAAAAAAAAAAATGACTGATGTTGAGTAAAAGAGTTGCAGAACACAAAGCAGCTATACCTGAGCAAATTGAAAATGGATTAGCTTCCTATAGGTGTTATTCTTTGTTGTTCAAATGATACCTCATCACTGAGGATGGAAGCTCCAACTTGAGAGAGCTGTCTCTCTCAGCACACACTTGTTTGTTTCTGTAAAGCCTACTTTGGCCATTAGTACACAGGGGAGATGAGGAGTTATTGAACCGCTATCGACTGGCGCAGTAGGAAAGGCGAGTGATTTATATATATTGTCCTTTCCCAAGGTAAGCAACCAATAAGAAAAGGCTGAATTCTTTTGTGCTGCAATTATTATAGTTAATCATTTCTGTGCTTCCCCCCTACTTGAGAGGAAGAGTTCACTGGCAATGAACAGTGTAATATTGCAGCTGCAACCTGGACACTAATGTGTACATGATTTATACAGATACAGACTTAATGGCACAATCCCGTAATTATTATGATGACTATTATCATTATTATATAGTAAAATAGTCATCACAATAGTACTTAATAAGTAACAGCCGTATAGCTGTTACTGTTAATGCTAATGGAGCGTTCTAGTGTCTCATGCTCTAAATGTCTCACAGGTGTTTTCCACACTCACAAGAATAAAATTATACTGGAAAAGGAAATGTTTCCTTTTTTTTTTTTGCCAAAATGATAAAATTTACCAAATTTAGTATTGTTACTGTTTCAATATTGACATCTGTGTTGAAAAGCTCATTTTGGATGAATCCTCAAAGACAGATGTCCTTACACCCTGCTGTGCAAAACATTATTTGAATGAATAACACCGACTGCATTCCCAAAAATCCAACAGAAAGCAAGCTAAAGGACCGTCCCAGTGATTTTGAATGTTTGGCCGGTTTACGACAATTTCCCCACATTTACATTGAAACAAACCAGAGCCTGTCTCACTCCACCCAGTTTCAAGTAATCAGAACACAACAGTGCTGCTGATTTTAGGAAAACTAATGTGGCCGACTTTATTACGGTGATGCAACACTGGTGTGAAGAAAGTTTGAAGTCTCTGAAAGTTCATTTTCATATCGTAGTGGAATGAATGGAAACCAAAGGTTGGATAAAAGGTAGGAAAATGATAATGGTGCTCTGAAACACAACTCTACTTTGTGAACAGATTAGCAGCAAGCTGCAAATAACGTGAAGTCCATTTTGTAGCTATTATGCCAAACAAGCAAATTCCCTGGTATGGTCCTTTGCGCAACAACGTCTGACGCTGGTTGTGGATTTGTGCATACTGATACAGCAACCTTAACATCCACATTAATCACATTAACATTAATAGCTATATAAGCGGTAATGTTCAACAGTGCTGTGGTCATTCAATACAATTGACTGGCCCTAAAATGCTTATCAAAGCTGGTGAATAATACAGCACTTGACTGGCTGGTGGCTAACTCGACAAAATCCCCAACAAACACTGAGTTTGCTTTATATGCACAGCATTTCTTTGCAAGTGGCGTCTTATCTTTACCTTGAACCAGGACAATCAGGATGCATGTGTGGTCCCGGATACATAGCTCACCCAGAATGGCATTAAACGCAGGCAGTTTTCCCCAGCTGAAGCACAATACCTCCTCGTTAAAAGGCATCTGGGGCAACGTCAAGGATGTGTCGTTTTCTTTGCAGAAAACATGGGCAATGGTTAATCCTGGCCAATTGTCCACTTAGATTTTATTTCAAGGCACTGAGAGCAAGATAAAAATAAGGGGGAAAAATGTGGACAACGGATAAGTGTTGTGGCATCTCTCAACCTGGAGACATCAGACAGAGATATCTAAAAGGCAAGGCGTGCTAGAGTCTGGTCATACATAATTTAACACTTATAAACTATTAATAAGAGCAATTGTGTGGTTATAGGATAATTTAGCCACCAAAGGTGATCATGTGTGTATTTTTTTAAATTCTGTTTTTGCCCCAGGCAAAATAACACGGCACACTGAGCCTGTGGCATACTGCAATATGCGAGTGTCTTTAAAGGATAATATTACTGCTTTGATATAAGACTGATGGTGACGGCAATTAAAACCAGGTAATACCATTTCATGGAGAATTGGGAATGAGTGTGTAGGATAATGTTTTATAATGTCAGAACCTCAAGCCAGTATTATTTTCTGTCAGGCCCTATTTTGTGGAAAAGCCAAATTTAATTTAGTTTCATTTTAGGCCATATTTGCCTTAATTTGCCATCTGTGCTTGTTTAGAAGGGGGTATCTGGACTCGGATGAGAGCCGCTACAAATCATCCTCAAAGTCCTGCTTTCAAAGTGCTGGAAGGCCCAGTGAGGACTGACATGTGGGGGCTCCATGTGCAGGCAGTCACCATTCACACAAAAGAAGAGGACAGCAGATATTTTCTTGTGCTTCCCCTCTCTTGTTTAAACTGATATAACAGTTGATATCTGGTTACCTGGTACTGGATCGGTCTCTGGTGGGGTGACCAGCCCAGTTTGGATGCTGTTTGGTGACTGTATTCACAATGATGTACAGTCTTTTTAAATAAAACCTGACTTGTGTAAAGCAAACAAAATAGCAGATCTCTGTCATCATCATTATCATTTAGCCATGTATGTTTCACCCTGTTCCCACCTGCCGGAAAGCAATGACAAAGGTCAATGTTGAGAAACTGACTAGCTTCTTTTTTCAAGTTTCAAGGTGAGCACTGTCGAAGAGACATCAGGTTTCTTGTTACTTGGCTAAGCAGGCTCCCTTATTAAGGATTCTGGTTAGACGCGGCTTCTTGGAGAATCCTAATTAGTGTGACTTTAACAAAAGACAGAGGATTGTGCCATCTGCCTCACATAACGAGGATTCCTCACTAATTAAAAACACCTAGGAGAGCTATTACGAAGTAATACCTGGTTAGGTTTGTGAGGTTAGAAAGATCTAACAAACGTGAAAATGAGTGGAACTGGTATAAATTCCACTTTTGTAATGACAGGCTTTGTCATCGGTGCATAACAAACAGAATTCTCCCTCCATGATCTGTGCATTTGTTGGCTCGTTGTGCAGCTGCAATACTGGGAGACAGAACAGTACTTGTTGCATGAGTTTCACAGAAACCGTGCCTTTAATCCCAAACACCTGCATGCAGGATTGCTGTAAATATTTTAAAGGGCAAATCTGACTTTTTTGGAGCTTGGCCCACTGGTCACCTTATCCAAAACGTGATGAGAGGAAGAACATCTTTTTTTAGATAAACAATAATTATTGAATAATACTTTTTTATTTTTTTTATTTTCATCAAATAATGGATGCTCATGCTTTAGTATATGGTAAGGGTGTAAATTAGAGCAAAAAAGAATGATGTGATTTCTTGCAATTTGACATATACATATTGTGATGTCTTAAGAGACCAAGAGCTTTTCTCCTGGAGCTCTGGGGTGTGGGTGCGTGAAATAAAGACAGCAAGGAAATGTTTTCCAACTTAAACTCAGCATATTCAGTCTACTCATAACCAGTCAACTTAACTCTTGCAGACAGGAAACACACAGCCAAACAGCCATTTAACTCAACACGTCCAGTTCACTGTTTTACTGAACACAACTTGTCCTTGGGTTAGGTTTAGGATAAATATGATAAATATGTCAAAAATCCAGATACCAAAAATCTGGTTGGGCACGTGCCCCATCAGTTTGAATGGGCATGATGCCTCCCGTATATGGTAAAAATTTCAGACTTGGTTGAGTGAAATTTGTTGACTGAAAATGGCTGATGGCCATCTGCACATTGAAACCTGCATGGTGACTGATATTGTTGAATAATATTGAACCTAATTATTTTACACTGATGGTCAATATTTATTCCTGGCTTAAGGTGATACTTGTTCTTATGACATGGGTGCAAGTTTCCCATTTTATGATCATTTTGGAAGCCCAGCCACAGCCCATTATAAATTTGTGAATCATGCAGATCAGCCTGGTATGCAAAGTAGATGCTGACATCATCTAGTGATTTCTAGTGACTTTTGAGACAGCCAATGGTGTCTTTCCTTACACAGGAGATGGCAACACTGCCACTGCCCCGGTGGTCAGCATTATCTTGAAAGTGAGAAATCAGGAACTTGGAGCAGTGGATGTTGGTAATAATGCATGTCTAAACCTGCCAGACTTGTGTAAGTGATTGATAATACACAGAGGACAAAAAAATGGTGCTCTTTGGAAGTACTTTCAGCGATGTTAGCCAAGTTGCCCTGTTGATTTGTAGCCTGAGGGACGACACTAATGATCGAGAGTGAGATTTGTTTTCCAGCAGTTGGTAAATGCCAATTTTATGTTATTAAAACTGTCATACACTGACAGTATCAAGCTAAAGCGAGTAACAGACCCGCCAGTCCACTGTAGAAAAGTGCATCAGTGTGACAAAGCACACAGCTGAATGAAGGAGCAGTAATGTGAGGCGGTATGAAGTGAGCGACCGTCTCTGCTTGAAGAGGTGGCCGTGGCGACTTTACCGCCAGACTTTACCGTGGGCAACCTGGTTTACTGAATTTAGCTTGCTAGTTAATGTTCTCACATTAACATCTCCCTAACCTTAATCTTTCACTAACCCTAACCAGGTATTGGCGTCAGTTAACATTGTGCATTTGTGGACATTCGCAAAAATGTTAGCTCATCAGCCGATCATTAGTTTGTTATTCCTGACCTCATAACTGACAGCTCAGGCTTCTGTGTGTAGTTGTAATTCCTAGGTGAGGTAAAGCATGACTCTGACATGGTTTCTTCTGGTGGACCAGCGAGTCTTTTACACACTTTGGCATGATATCGGATTGACACTGAATGATGCCAATCAGTTCAGTTCAGTTCTTTATAGTCCCTCAAGGGGAAATTTGGTTTGCAGTGCAATACAACATACAAGGAATAGTCATGACAATCAAGAAAATGACATCAACAATCACAACCACAACACAATCATGAATAAAATGAATAAGATCGAGCTGTTCATAGAAATAAATCAATAAAAAGAATTATAACAATACTAATAACTACGTTTCAGGACCTAATGGAGTGCTTTTAGTCAGTGCAGGCAAATTGACTAACTCCGTCAAGGCTCAGTGCAAATTAAGAAAGCGTATTGCACTAGGAATAAAAGAAAATGACCCTGGGGAACCTACTATCTCGCCGCCCAGAAGGAAGAAGAAGAAATTCTTCGAGAAGTGGGTGGTCAGGGCTTGCCAAAATCGACTGCGCCTTCCGCAGGACTTGTCGATTATAAATATCTGACAGTGAAAGCTGTTGTGTGCCAATAATCTTGCTGGCTACCTTGACGATATCTGACAGGCGATTTTTGTTCTGTACCGTGAGGTTACCGTACCAACCAATAATACAGAACGTTAAAATAGATTCAATAAAAGATTTGTAAAATAAAACCATTAGAGTCTTATCCACATTAAAAGTGTTTAGTCTGCACAGAAAATAAAGTCTCTGCAAGAGTCTTTCGCAGATTGCAGATGTGTTGAGGTCAAAGTTTAAGTTTTTATCGATCACTGTACCCAGGTATTTTTAGTGCTCTACCGTCTCAACATGTGAGCCATTAATAGCATCAGCATCAGCTAACCATACTGTATAAAGCATTAGCCTGAGCGCTGGTCAAAGCTATTAGACAAAGAAATGACATAGATGACAGTCTTCTCATGACTTACAGGGTAAAGTGAAGTGATCAGCACAGAGTCCAGTGCTGTAGGACTACAACAGGATGCTTATCACCCTGCTGTGGAAAATACCAGTGATGTCTGCTACATCAAAATTACATGTGAAAGGATTGCAACAATGGTAATGATAACTGTGTGGTAAAAAAGCACAGTTATCAGATTGTAGATAGATTTGATAACTCAACAAAAGGCTGTGTTTGGAGGGGAAAGAGACTCTATGATGTACAATTTTACACATGTAAAAAAAAAATACTTGAAGATAACTTTTAAAATCAAACTGAAAGAAATCAAACTTGGCCAATTTGAGAGTATCAGTGGATTACCTTCACTGATTGGTTCAAGCAGCTAACAGTAACCCTGCCAACCCTGCTCAGCCGCCCAAATAATGACGGGTGCACGTTACAGAGGCTCTGTTTCACAATGTGCTGGCTCTGAAATCATTCGCCTGGCTGAAAAGCAAGCTACCGCAAGGCTTTAATTGATAGTTGAGGCATTCGCCTAAAAAACGTTCCACTTGAGAAGATAATTTGTTGGAAATGAATTTGTCAGAGTGTGTTTAGTCCTCTGCACACTGTCAAGATAAGGGAAAAAGAGGGTCACTAACTGTCGGGCCACGACAGCGTTCATGACTGTGCTCAATTTCACGCTGATTCTACCTGTGTCTGATAGGATGAAAGGAGAAGAAATAAATTAGACCGTTAAATATTTTGTTGATAATTAAGGCTCAGAAAATGAGCGTGCACTGCACACTGCTGTTATACTAAATCTGCACTAATGACTGTGCAGCAGAATGGCTGCTGTGTTCAAAGGAACTTGGACCTGACCACTCCACTGTTTGAATCATCTTTTATCCTCACCTAAAGCTACATGACTGGCTGTGTCCAGTTATCACACACACACACACACACACACACACACACACACACATACACGCACACACATACATGCACACACAAATATATCATCTCAGCCATACACTGCAAATGCCCTCCAGACACAGGTTTCATTTGAGCACATTCATTACCTTTTAATTGCCTCTAAATTGCAATGTGACCCATCGCATCAATAACACTATCTTTGTAACAGGAGAAATGAACCTCGGTGGGATTACCTGTGTGTGTGTGTGCGTGTGTGTGTGCATGTATGTGTGTGTGTGTGTGTGTGTGTGTGTGTGTTTGTGTGTGCTTGCAAATAATTGCTCGCATGGTACTTGTGTGTGCATGTGTGTGCATATATGTGTGTGCTGCGTGTTTGCATATAGAGCTCTTTAGTATCTATAAAAAGGAGGACAAGGTGTGAGCGGTGTGCAGGGCACAAACATACCGACGATGTCCTCAGCTCCATCCAGCTTGTTTGAAGGGAGCAGATATTACTGTGATGAAGGTGAATCAAAATGTGTTGCAATTTAATCCCTCCTGATTAAACACTGTAGTGTCCTATACCTGAGGTTGCCAGCAATGCTGATCTTAGACATTCCCACTGACCTTCAATCCTCGTAGAGGTGGCATACCCCGCTAGCTCACACTGTTACACAAGAGGATTTGCTTAACACAACATTAGCAATCAGCAAGACTGTACCAAGATTACATTCTGCATATTTTTAGCAGAATATATGAAGTTCTTCTGCCCTGTTTGATATATGTCAACCTGAATGTGCAGGCATTTTCACACATAGTCTGTTTGCTGTGGATGGAATGAGTAGAACTGTTCATAGTTTGTTGCATTATTCAATTGGTTTGGTTTGATTTCATATGGAAAAAAAAATCAAATGAACCAAAATGCACTAACAATAGCCATGTGGGAGCCTGTTCACTGGTCAGAATCAGACAGATTGAGATAGACTGAAGGGCAAAGAAAGGAAGTGTTTACTTCCGTCTCTCACTTTATTGTACAAACACATTTGGTCAGTACAGGCAAAATGCACACTGCTTCCTGTAGTCGGGTCAAATCTCAGTCGGTTCACATTCACACCACAAACGAACCACTCTAGAGTTGGTCTGTAACCGTCCCAAGAGAGACCACCTTGGGGTCTTGGTCTGGTTGTTTTGGTCTGACTTGAATACGATTGCTGGTTTGACACCTGCCCAAGTGAGTTTGACTCAGTCGGACTAAACAAGGCAGGTGTGAAAACACCCTGAGATACAAAGCTGCCATGTCTCTTGAAATTGCTAAGATTAGTTAATTTAACTATGTTGCAGGAGGTGAAGGAGGTGCACTAAAACTAGTATTACTGATACTGCTGTTGAAACACTGCTAGCACTACTAGTAGTACTATTGCTGCTATTACTACTATGTCTGCCACTGCTTTTGCCGCACATATTGCTAAATTCACACTCATAGAGTCATACTATTTTATTTTCTGTACATTTTGGCAACACAACACTTTTTCGGCTCCACAGCCTTCATCAGTGTGCACCAGATAATTGCATTACATTTGAAGGAGGATGGGGTGAAAGCAGAACACAATCAATATTCCAGTACATTGAAAGTTCATCACACAAGTAGTGTTGATTTAGAGCATTTCGAGTTTAGAAGCTGCACATATTGCTCCCACTAAATCCAACCTGTGCACATCCTAAATTTCTGCCTGCATGATGAATCATCCCTGTGCCATTATCAGTTATTATAATCTATTTTGTTTGCATAGATTTGAAAATAAATGCCTGTTGACTTGTTTCAGACTATTTAAAGTCTTGGCCTTTTTATTTTATTTGACTGGTTTTGTATCATTTCCTACTTTTGGGAGGATTCTTCCAGATTCTTATAATCTTCATGGCTCCCACTGATTGAAAGACTCTGTTGTTCACTCTCATGAGTGACTAGGCTTCCCTCTAGCTGTACCTGCTAGACATGACATTGTTCACCACCTTCCTAAGTGGATAGAGTGGCTTTCCATGAAGGAGAATCGTGTGGAGCCGTCCATCTCTTTTGATTCTCCCTCGACATTTACCAGAAGTCTTTCCCTTGTCAAATGTTTCCCAACTCAAATGAACAAAAACTCAAAAATTCAACAATTTTTTTTTTTCCATTGAGTGACTCATGAATCAAATCTCATACTGCTACTGTTGCTGCTGCCATCCTGAAATCTAATAATGGAATGGGCTAACGTTTCATGAATGTATACAGCCAACAATATGCTCATTATAAGGAACAAAATCTCAAATTTGTCTCCACATTACATCCCATCCATATGCTTATTACTGAGGGTCACCCAAATACGTAATAAATGCAACATTTTTATCCCTCTGAAGTATGTGTATTTGTAGTGTCAGTGGAAGTTTCAGTAGGCATATACACAGATTCAGACACTACACTGTGTGGAATTGATGAGAGTTGGATGAATACTCCAAAAAAGGGGGAGGGGAGGAGGTAAATCCATTCCCATCTGATACTGCTGCCTTGCTTTCACCCGCCCACCCAACATGACTGAAAAAAAAAAATCCACCCTGATCGATATGACCACAACCGAACACAAGTCGGTAAACTGCACACAGCACACTCATGTTTACCAACCCAGCGGGTCTGTGATGCTTTCTACCAAAGGGAGGAGAGAAGCAAAAGATCAAGCACTGATGAGTCCAGCTCTCTCTGGACAGAGCGCTCACTCGCTGCTGTTTAGGAGACCGTTTATAGCTCGCTCTCACTTTTCATTTGTCATCTCCTGTGGAGGACCAAGTGACACCAGAGCACCAGAATTTTTATTGACCAAGCAAATCCACAGCATCTCAATTAGTGGACATGGCTCACTTTGCTCTGTTTCTTCTTCATTTTCTGTGTATTTTTACACAGAAATCATTTAAAATTCACTCACCGCATTCATAGCTTAGTGCAATCAATTTAGTGCAGGCATGACCTGTTGCCTAAAGCTAAAAGCCATCTGTAATCTCTGATGTCAGGTATTTCACACTGACATACCTGCTGCATTGACCAGCAGCAGAGATCTGCTACAGCTTGCTATTGTGCTCTTATAGTATTAAATGCCTGTGCACAGCCTGTGATATAACTGCTTTGTTTCTTACCAACAGCTTACCTTCATCCCCCTCAATTTCAGCCGTAATAGCACCTCTTGCTCCGTCATAGTTAAAAAACTCCAGGCATTCATTCAACTGCCCTTACCTGCTTTTTCCTCCTCAGGGTGGGTGGAAGCCTCTCTGATATGCAGACCGCAGAGAAACACCTTAGACTGGTCACCGGTTGTACCTCTTACATGTCTTTGGGCTGCGGGAGGAAACTGAGGCAGCCAGAGGAAACCCATGCAAGCATGTAGAGACCGTGCAAACTCCATACACACCCTGCATTTACAAGCACACGGTAGCTAGATTCCTGCTGGAGAAACCTGATCACTGGGCCGTGTAAGCCTTTCAGTAGTGGAATGAGCCCATGGGCATACTTCAGGCACACTCTCACAGAGAGGAGGGTTAGTAAAATGTCTTTATTGATTACATGGGCATATAAAGATAAAAATCAAGGTGGAACCACAAAATGCCTACTGGTTTCACCCTGACAAGAGGTCTTCTTCAGGGCATGGCTGCAAGAGATGTCTCCTCCCCTCTCCATGTAAACCCTTACTAGAATTTCTGAACATAATAAATACCCTGTACAATGCCCAGGAAGTAAAAACTTAGTTGTTGAAGAATGCTTGATAGTTTTATGCCGGCGTTATCTGATGAAAATATAAGGAAATGAAAATAAGTAAGCCACCTGAGTTAACCACTGGACCACTGTGCCACCAAAATCCAGGCATTCAAATAAACTTTAGAAAGCATTCACACAATTTAGGGAGATGACAAAATCCCTTCTCAAAGAAATAGTAATTGTTCACCAACACAAACCAAAGTGTTACATGGTGCAGTAAAAACACATGTCAGAATTCAGTTTAGCATTCAGCCATATTCAAATGGAGGTAGCCTGAACTGCTGTGGTCAAAATGTAGCACTGAATTCCTCGAGCACTCACTCAAATTAAGTTCCTGCAGCCAACCCATGCCAGGCATTCGCTCTGAACCCTGGCCAGCGTTATTCATTAAAGCTCTGCAGACCTGCACTGTGAGTTACATACCTACATTGCCATTACCTTTGAGTCTTGCTGGCCACTGAATTAATTAAAGTCTAATATAGCCTTGTCTGGAGAACGTGACAGTCTGAGGGGTTGTTAAAAGCAAATCAAGTATGGAGCCCTTCCTGGATCTGAGGAAATGACTCTCAACTGTAAGGTGCAATTAAGTATAAGAGCGGTGTTACCTGATATTGAAGGACTGGGGGGAAATCTTCAGTCTGCCATGCTTCACTTCTCCACTCTGTCTGTCAGTGTTTCTGATAATTCAGTGTTTGACAGATTGATGATAAGCCACTGATCAAGCAGTCGTCTCTGTTCGTCTGATAATGAATCCAAGTTAGCGAAATGTAAATGGTAATGCCATGCTGTGAAGGATTTTACTTTTAAAACGTATTTCAATTCTGTCATCACTTTGCTGGGCTGGCAGTCTACAAAAACATCAGTGCCAATGAGTGTGGGGCTTATGCCATGGAAGGTTCAAGACTTGAAATTATTTTTTTTTTATTGCAGTGTTGAATATTTGATTCTGATTGGTCAGTTAAAGCATTCTACTGTATTTTTGAGTAATCGACTATTGTCAAGGCTGTTGTCAGTGTCCATTCTGCATGTGTCAGCGGTGCACCACTGTTAGCTATGGCACCTTAACTTGAAGAAAATTGTTATAACCACTATAGGAAAAGTACCTGGTGTAAGAATTACCTATCACCTTCAAAACACATGTACTTTACTGACATATTACCAGCTATCTTTCTCTTGACTTGGCAAGCTGTGACTAACACAGCATGCAGTCTGGTGCAGGTTGCTGACTGAAAATATATTTTCACATGCAGGCTGCTGTCATTAACATACAGATCTGTACTGCCTGTAGATAATAATGTGCTTGTTCCCTGCTGGCACTCATGTTAGCTGGATCCTACGCAGCCCCCAGCCTCCAAAACGCCAATGAGATCACGTGGAACGGATTGGCCAGTTGATAAAACATGCAGTATCAAGTTTGACCAAAGAGGCTGTCTCTCTCGGGACGGTTACAAACCAACTTGGAAGCCACTCATTTGCAATGTGAATGTGAACTGACCAAGATTTGACCCGACTACAGGAGGTGGCATGCATTTTGGGCTGAATGGAGAACACAGACTTCAGAGAAAAGTTCCTAACTTCTGACCAGGAATTACTTCTAATTAGACATATCAAATGGATATTTCCTGTGTCTGGAAAAAGGAAGTATGCCAGTTCCCACATGTATTGAAAGTAGCATTACTCAGATAAGTGTAACCACCCAACTCCGCATTTCTTGTGTGGTGTGTCTATGCACTTGGTGGGATTCGATTTTCCTGGCAGTGGTGGTGGTTTCTGTGGGTGGTGCTCTGGCCTTTGTTCAGCCCTGGTGGCTATTCCTGCTCATGCCAGAGATGGACTAGAGGCAAGTTGGCTAACTCTTATTCATTTCCTGTATTGCGTCTATTATCTCCAATTGATGAAAATGTAGATTTTACCTGAATGATTTGTCCCAAATTCACTAAAGTAAATATTAGATTCATTTTGCGCAAGGCAGAGGTCCCATCTCACACTAAATTGGTGCTTTTCAAACAACACATTAGGAGAAAATGTTCAGAGGTTGTTCAGCCCTACTGTTTCAGCTAACCACTACTTCCATGTTGCTAACTGTACCAGGATGAGTATAGCGTTTCCATATCATTGGTGCCAGTGGTAATGCATCATCTTCCTTTATGGGAGGATCTTTGCTCATGCTAAATACCCATTTCTCCATCTGTTTATTAAAAGCTGGAAAAAAATGCTACACTTCCTTTGAAAACCTTTAAATGCTTTCGTGAACGGGATGCAGGTTGAATTGTGTTATATCAGGAGAAATTTTTATTAACTGCTACTGTTGTACTGTTGTCACTGTTTTAATGTACACTACCTGATCTATGACTGACAGGCACAATCTCACAGTAAGCATAATACCACCATGTAACTCCGTATGCTTTTGATAGTATAATACATTTCAGGTGTTTATTACAGAACCATTAAACACCATTATTACCCACTGTGAAGTAGGCGACGTTTCAACTGGGCACACCAATCAACTCGTCCAAAATGATTAACCTCATGCACCATCTGGTTCTGGTGAGCTAATATTTCATTATCCACAGAGGACCTGCAAAATCCAGATGGCTCATGAGGATAAAAAATATGATGGCATCCATTTCGACAGAAGATCATATCAGTATCAAGTTTGCAGACAGGTATCTTGAAATACAGCAAAGAATCAAAGCCCAGACGCCAAAATACATATCATGTGGTGATTTCATCAGAGTCCGGATCCTCCACGTGGTTCAAGCTATCCTTCAGGAGCTGACCACTAGTTCAAGGAAGGACTTTGCCACCCCCTCCTTTGAGCAAGCAGAAGCCACAGCCCTATTGATCCATAAGGAAGAGGAAGTGGACTCATCAAAGCCTACCAAGCTCTTTGAAGGTGCGCTGATCAGTCCACCCTAATCCCTTGCAAGATGCAGCACTAAAGGCAAGATAAAAAGAAATAGTTTCAATAATCTTCCTCTTCCATGAAGCACAGTGCACTGGGTAGAGGGATTACGGTGAACTTGGAGTAGCGTTGAATGGATAGAAAGCTGTAACGGTAGCAGGCTGTATGCAAGAGTAAAATAATTGAAAACTTCTCATCTCACACAGTTTTGTCTTTATATGGCATGGTGTGTGAGCTATATTTAGTTATGTGAACATAGTTTTCTTCTATGGGAATTTAGTGACTTGTCAGGGATTAATTTTCTGCAAAGAATTTTACCTTGGAGACCCCCCCTGCTCGCATGGAGGTGTTGATTACCTTAGCTCTCAGTTTCCTTTAGCATGTAATTCATTTTATTCTGGCCCTTAGGTATTAACACGATTGTCAGATTTTTCTATCTTTTCTGCTGGAGCCTCTTGCGCACTTACTCCAGGCACTGTTCGCTTTCTGCATCCATCCACTGCTACAATTACTCTGAAATCACAATTTGGCTGTCTTTGCCTCTGCCTGAACTATGTTTAGCCATAGTTCACTGGTTATTTATGTTCACTTACATGATAGCCCCCCCATGACTAAGTAGGCGGCTGAATATTTTATTCATCTAGTATTCTGCTCATCATCTAAGTCTGGAAGAAATGCGTCTCCGGAATCAGGAATCATCCATGATCCGGGAAGAGTGATAAAAAGGAGTGCTATATATAGAAGATGTATTACTATCCCAGGGAAAAACAGCTTTTTGAATATTTCATGGGACAGACTCTAACTGCTCTGGCAAAGAAAAAGAAGAATTCCCTTCCTTGTCCAAGAAAAGTTCCAAAATAGGACAGTCTATCACTTTATTATCCTTCTAATGTGCTGTCCATGGCTCCATATCTCAGTGTAGACACTGTCCAAGTCACAAATACTCTTCATATTTGGTTGCTTTAGCATTCACTGGGCACAGAAAACAAAATTGCATTTAATTCATTATTTTTTCATCATCACTACACGTCCCTCATACACAAGGAGAGTCTTCACTATACGGATTCAAATGGCTGCCAGTTTGTGGCAACACATCAAAAGCAAACAGGTGTTTGTGAGCCTGCTGCGTCTTGGCTGAGCGCCTAATTTCCATAAAACGATGCATTATCATTTCCACTGAATATTCAGTGCCTCTACAAGCTCCGGCTTGGTTGGCCTTGTTAGTCGCTCAAATAAAATTATAAAAATGCAGAGTGATGGTGCGTCCAAGAGACAGTGCAGTGTCCTGCACGTCTGCAGCATATGGTATTGGGAATACCACACATTCAAGGGACTGATTGATTAGTGTACCATTGTCATGTGGCTGTCAATCACGCTCGTGCTCCATTGCGTGAGACTGCCAAAGTCGAAACAATTGCTTATAAATATTCATGACGGGCCCATGTTTTTATTCAATGTCTTTCTTGTGTTCTCTCTACCACGCTGCCTGCTGGGTTTCATGTGAATGTCAGGATAACTTACAGTTTGACTCCTTGTACTGTAAAGCTTCTTATGTAGAAAGTAGATTATTGCTTCTGTTGCTATGCTACTGTTGTCTGTTTTTTACTGTACCGCTCCGGTATATAATCATTGTCACAATAACATCTAAGAGATGAGGGGCATTATGTGTTTTTCTAATTCTATTCCAGAGCATTATATCCTGTACATTCTGTGAGTCCCATGATTCCCAGGAGCCTGTGGGCCGGCCATTATTTGGAAAGCTTTTTATTTTTAGTTTTTATTTTGTATTTTTATTGTTGTAATTTTCTTGTAAATATGTAATTACAGAAAATTATAAATATATTTGTTAATGTCCATTATTTTTATTTTGTACTAAAGTTTGTTTTTGTTTTTTTCTTCTAATTTTCTAATAATTTCTAATGTTTTACTTGGCCAATTTCTTGCTTAATTTCAGGTCATTTCTTGTTAAATGGCCCATCACCTTTTTCCCATCTTGCTGAAAGAAACCAAGTGAATTTGCTCAGGTCTCAAGGGGTCACTTGGAAGTAAAGCATATGTTGGTTGTTCTGTATGCTACCAAGACTTGTAAAATGCATGCCTGCTGTAACTTCATTTTGTATGTTTAGTATGGCTATATTTGGACATGCAGCATGGCATGCAGTAAAAAAGGGAAAAAAACAAACAAACATAAACCTGTGTCATGTCCCATGATTACACAGCACCACAATAAAGCCGTCGTCTGTCCCATGCCGTGCGTGCTCTGCAGCCTTGTTAAGGTCCAGCTGAGTTACAGTAAGGAACAAGTCCTTCACTAGCCATTGTGTGGGTTGAGAACACTTTGCAATTCACCTGGTAGGTAACAACTGGAGGGGCTGTTCCATTAGAAAACATGTCCCCCTCCCAACCCCTCTACACACACACACACACACACACACACACATCAGCTCCTCCTTTCCTCTGTGGATACCTCCCTCCCACACTGTGTGCAGGCGGCAAACATATGGACCACACACTGGCTTTCATTATACAGCATGAGGCAACCTGTTAATGCCCGGTCTCACAGCCAGAAATTCTCAGGAAATTTGCTGTCAAACATTATCTTTTCAATGTAGCCTACGAAACAAGGTGATCACTGGAAATAATGTGAGAATTCGAAAATGACAGCAAGGCCACCCAAAAGGCTCCGTTTCTTGCCAATCAGTGATTAACTCTCACCCAAGAGGCACTTATCATTATCCATAACAGGATTTCCTCCACTGCACTCAAAGCTGCATGACAGCCAGTGAAATGTGGCTAATGTGTTCAGCTAAGTGTCACTCTGTTTTGGATTTAATTGTGCAGAAAGGGAAGTACACTGTTTTCACATATTTTACTTGCTTAAAAAATACCAAAGTGAAGTAATGAATGCAATTTCAATGAGGAACCTCTACTGTCTGCCTTACTGTGGCCATATGGGCATGAGGGGAGTCCAAAAGGTTTAGGAGAAGGCCTCTGGATCAGCTGTGGGAGGAGTAGAGAAAGCCCGCTGAACTAGTATATGTTTTTCCCTACGGTCTAGACTGTACACTTTCTTGACCAAAATCACTAGTGTCCCCAGAGTGAGAAATGAGCAGGTTCCTTTCACAAGTAACGTCAAACCATCAGCTTTCCAAAAGACTGAAAAGATGATAGGGAGGTGACTCTTTCTACCTCAGCCGCTCACATGCCAGCAGTGAAAGGCAGGGACATTTGACAGAAGTGCTGTCGCCCCAAGTGGTGGAGGCGGGAGTTGCTGCGAGAGACAAAGAGAAAGACAAATGTTATCCATCACATTGATTGCACTCCCCGCTAGCTGGTGTCCTTGGCTAAGTGAAGTTGTGCGAGTGGCTGTGGTGTTAATAGCAGTCTCATGAGAGTTAGTGGATTAATTAGAATTGTACCCAGTGGTCATGTAAGTCAATTTACACCCACATCACCTTTTCTCCTGTGACTCGAGTGTCCAGTGGTTGTTTTAAAGCTTTTATGGCACTTGGCAACCTGCGCTTGATCACCAGCTCTGTTTTGGTCAAAGTACGTGATGTACAACAGACTCACCTTTATGACTGCAGCTGTGAAAACTTTATTCTGGACTTGGTAGGGAACTGTCTTATAGGGAACTGGACCTTCCCCCAAGTGACATGCTCAAAATAATGCCTAAGCATATACAATATATAAAATACATAGATACTAAGTACTACGGGCCAGTAAAACTCTTACTTATTGCCACTTTAAGACATAATTTATGTTTCGTTAAAAGAGTTTTCTGTTACTTTTAAACATTTGCAGCATGGCAGGAACAAATTAGAGTTTGCTGCCTTGCTCTAAGGCACCTCAGCAGCAGTATTTTATGGAAAGGAGAGTATTTTTGATTCACTTTCCCCTCCCGGATGTTCCCGGCTGGTCCTCGACATCTGAGCTGCCAACTTTCCGGTCACAAGCCCACATCGCAAGGCTTTTTAGACAAATCATACAAACTTTCACATCATTCAAATCGATCTCTTTTGGAGTTTTGTTTACCCCGTTTGAGAAAGTTTTGGCATAAGTCTTGTGGTGGCATGCAAGCTGCTGCCTGTAAATTCACCCTACCCTTGTTCTCAGGAGGGGTTCAAAGAAAAGATTCCCTTTACACGATTAGTCTTCACTGGGCGTGCCTACCCTGCGCTGGTATTCCAACGGCACAACTTATCGAGACCCCAATCTCCATCCCGGGTGCCCCCAGGTTACATCCATATTGAATTAGCTCACATCAAAGAGACTCCAGACAACAGGCCTTTTAAGATTAAATGCTCTTTTTATTCCCTGATTACAAACAATTCACTCCACTGGGACATTGTTGCCGAGACAAAGAATAGCTAAAGATCCTGTTTATCACTGCTAAGGAATCACATTAAAAGAAAGCATTTAGCTAGATTGAAAGATGAAGATGAGATTTGGAAAGGCGCACTGTCAAATGCCCGTGTTTCAAAGAACTTAATGGAGAGTATGACTGCTAACATTTAAAGCATGCATCAAACGTGCAAGCAAATGATGACACACACACTGTGTCATAGAATTTAAGCAGCTTACAGATGGTTTCAGAAAATTGCTTCATGGCTGATACTATGTAAGTACCTTCAGTATAAGCCTCAGTGACTGTGGGACTTGACAAGTGAGGGCATTTATATGTGTCTGTGGTGCCAAGGACAAACAAAGACAGAAAGGGAAAAACATGTCTCGAAAAGTTGCTGCTGTTGCTTAGATTTTGCGGGGGTGGGGTGGCGGGTGATCCCACTCTCACAGAAGATGCTGAGGCTTCAGACTGCGCTGTTGTGATGATCTCGCCTCACTTTGATTTATGATTGTACAAGGCAAGGATTTATCCACAAACCATGGGCTAATGGTCCGAATCAAAAGGCTAATGCTATTAACTGCCTATGGGAGACGGATGCAGATGGATGCTAACATGGTTGTCAGTTTTCTCTTCAAAAGATGGATCACTTGACTGTCTAATCAGTGGTTTGGTCTGAGCTTTGAATATTTGTCAGTGCTGGTTATACCCCGAGTTACTTGGACGGTCGGCATCGGTTGTTGCAGGCACTCAGAGAGATCGATTCATCTTGAGGGAAAATTGGGTTCCACAAGTCACATAATCTTGATAGATGTGACAGTTTTGGGGAAACCCGAGCAATGGGCCCAGACAGATTATAATAGATGAGCATTTTGTCTTATTCTGTCTTTTAAAAAAGCTAACAATTGAGGCCAGGCATTGGTAGACGCATGAATTTTAACAGCAAAACCCTGCTTTGGTTTATCAGCTAACTACCGCACAAAGCCCTGTCTTTCTCAGATACTCACCTCCCCCCTTGTCATTAAGCTGCCAATCAGAGTTAGGGAGTGGCTTGGGATCCAATCAATCAAGCTGATTGGGAGTGTCACAAAGTAGCTGCTACAAGCAGGGAGAGGTTGTGCCTGTTGCAAACATCATTTAACCAACGCAGCAACTTTAGCCAGCATGATAATTAGGGTGAAGTCCTTGCTCATCTCCCTTCTTAAGCCTGTGACTTAATGTGACTCACGCTGCAAATGGCAGAGAACAGAGTTTGACCAATGAGAGTTTTTGAAGGCCATTACCACTATTTTTTTTTTTTTTGGATTGAAACTGACGATAGGAACATTTTGTGCCGAGACCAGAGTACCAGAGAATTTGACCAATTCAATGCCAAAAAAATCAAAAACAAAATATGAGTAATCAGTGTTTCTTCCAGTATGTTACTCTTCATGGAGTGGCAAAGCATCATAGAGCAGTAAATCTCTTAAGTTACATTGTAAAGCTGGTTGAGACAGGCTTCACTGGTTCTACAGAGTATTGTTCAAAATCCTCACCAGCACATGAGAAGGATCAGTCACCGGAAATAATAACAACAATAACTGGGAGTAGATTTCTAATGAAAAGCTCATATCTGTTGGCTATACCAGCCACACCAAGCTCTTGGCTTAAAGTTCTTGGTCTTTACAGAGAAGTACAAATTCAGACCGTAGAGCACTGAAGCAGATCGTGTAAAGCACTTGTGCAGGCTGGACGTCTCAAGCCTAGGTTTGTGTCGCAATGTTGAAGATGAGGATAGAAGATGAAGAATAAACAGGTGAGTCAGCCTGCATGGCCGTGGAAGAGGGACTGTCTTGCTTGGCTTTCCAGGGTAAAAGTTGAGTTATTTATGCTCTGTCTCAACCTTGTAACACTCTCTCCCTCCATAGAGTCTCTGGGGAGGCAGGCAGCAGAGGCCCACACAACAAACATGCTCTGGAGGAAGAAGTGCTAATGCTCAGGAAGAGGCTGGGTTATCAAAATGTCCTTCTTGACCATCTCTGTCTCACAGGCATATCATCGCCGTCTAATGAAAACCTCACATTGACAAAATGTCAGCTTTTCAGGAGCGATGGAACAGGAAAACAGCTTAATTTTTGAGGTTAGCTGATGAGGTTTGAAAGGAGTTTGTCTGGTCAGGGTATGTATATTTTTCCCAACCCCTTAAAGGAGCACACCAGTGATTTTGCATGTTTAGTATAATATCTACAAAAGGTATATACTTCATGTTTCTGCTGATCTTTTCTCAAAGCTAGTAGTTGTATTTTAGAACTCTGATATCATGTTTCCTCCATTTTATCCAGCCGTTGGTTTCTATTCATTCCACTATGATTTGAAAATGAACTTTCAGACACTTCAGACTTTCTTCACATCAGTATTGCATCACTATAATAAAGTCGTCCACATTAGTTTTCCCTAAAAGCAGCAGCACTGTTGTGTTCTCTGGTCTCTGCTTTGGAAAATAGTCCCATGGGAAACATTTGTTTTACACAGCAAATTATTAGTTCCATGATTTATGAATGGCGACAATTTTGTTAGCCAAAGAAGTAGAATATTATACAGTGAGTGATTCAAGAAAAGAAAAAAAAAACGTCAAATTTGAAAATCAAGGGATTTTGATTATATGTTGTGAAATCTTTAGTATCCCTGCATGATTTGCAAAATGGTTTGTTGTGATGTAAAATATGGGGAAACTGCAGTAAGTGGGCCAAACATTCAAAATCACTGGTATGGTAAAGATTCCAGTTATCTTCTGGAAATCAGTTGAAATTGAGTAATAAAATCCGTTCTGCTACTCCCTGTTGCCGATTGCTGTAGCTGCTCTTTCCCAGTGTTTTACATTTCTGTTTTTAAATACACCAAAGAAGAATGGACAAAGAGGAGAGCGCCGCGTAAAGTGACTTAAATTTCATCAACAGGAAATCAGAGGGAAAAAAAGGTTAAAGCCGTGGACGTGCTGTTTGATTGACAGGGACGTGAGGTGAAAAAACAGCCCAGTGATGTGCACCCAAGATGGAGACAGAATATAAAAGAAGGATTACCACTTTGAAGTTCAAACATGACAGTCGCTCCACACACACACACACACACACACACCAATATGCAAAGGCTATACACACAGGCAAGGTCGATTTATTGTGACAACTTAATCAAGATTATAGTCCTGATGGTTATATTCCAACTGTACAGCAGGCAATTCTAACAGTAATATCAAGGATATGGACAGAGCTTAAAGCCAGAGAGAGAACAAGCTTGCACTGATTACCAGTGTGGCCAGCTGGAGTGGAAAATATGACCCGAGCCCCTAAGCCATCTCTCCATCACGCCTCCCTCCCTCCCCGGCCAACCAGCGCTGTCTGTCTCCCCTGGCTGTCAATAGAGCCTGATGGGCCTTTTAGACACTTATCAATATTTAACCAGCCTCCCCCATTGACTCAGCAATTACTGCCTAATTGATTTGAGATTGATTATCATCAGCACCATAATGGCAGTGTCGGTCAGCGGCAAGTGCTGATAAAAATCCTTGGTGTAAAATTAAATAATCTTTTCTGCAACCAGTGCGTGTGGTGGACTGTGTGTGTGTATGTGTGTGTGTGTGTGTGCAATGAATGCAAAGTGTTTGCACTTCCAGCTTTGTACGGCCCCTCTCGACTGCATCCAGTAGCAGGGAAAACAAGGGTGTCGGTTGCACCTCAGCTTCAAGGGAGATACACTCGACATTTTTTTTTCCAGATGCAAAGCTACGTGGTGTCCCGTTTTGAGCGTTTCCAACACTTGGATGCACATGAAAATCCCCAAGTTGAATCATCAGTACAAAGAAGTGAGAATTGCTTTGAAATAATTCAGGCTCATAGAAAAAAAATCAAAGGTCTGTGTAGATAAAACAACAACAACAAAAAAAAAAAAAAACAGAGGGAGATAAGTCGACTACGAGCCCCACAGTACATTGCTCCAAGAAACAGCCAATCACTGAGTTTCAAATTCACTTGCATGCTCTGGTTAGGTTGAGCTGATTTTCTACACACATTGCTCATCTCAGCGACTCAGGTGCAGTGTTTTGTTCCTGGAATGCAATACTGAATATAGCTGAATATATTTTGTGGCTCTGTCTGGCGTCTAGTCATTCAGGCTCATGGACACTGGAATGTTTTGTGCTGGTCGCCAAAGCAAACCGACAGAAAAATGTCATTTCTCAGCAACAAAGTTGAAACCTTTTATGTTTCAAGGTCCTTATGATTAGAATAAGTTACATGTAAATATCCATGCCATCATCTGGCTTATTTAAAAATGTTTTATTTTCTCATCTTAAAGCAAATAGCTATTTTTTTTAGTAGCCCTGACACTGATTAGATATTGCTATATAATATATATTGGTTATTTTTCTTTGATTGTGTCCAGTCTAAGGTTGTCTCTGTTGTGTTATTGTGTCTTGTACTGTTCTGTTTTCCTTTTGTTTGTGTTTGTTTGTTTGGGGACACCCTTGAAAACAAGATGGCACATCTCAAAGGGTTCATCCTGATATAATTCATGTCTTCACAAGTCATGTCCTTACTGTAACCCTGTTGGGACAGGAGGATCCTGCCATTCTGTGATCGTGGATGGTACAATATTTCATATTTTGCTTCTTTAAAGGTGCAGATGACCTTTATACAGCACCAGGGGTTCACAGCTGCTGTTGATCAGTGTTATTCAACCCACTGTCCACTCCATGGACTAGAGAGTGGATACCAAACATTTAGAAATCATCTGCAGGTTTGGGCTGGGTTTGGTCACGTCTGCATTATGAACCACAAGCTTTGATGTAAACTCTTCAAGTTTATATCAAATAGTAAATGGCAAGTTGTTGAACAAAAATATATTCAGTTTTATGATAGATTGAGTTGCTTTGGGGTTATGTTCGCATGTACAATACAATTAGCATTAAATTTGAGATTTACAGTTTGAGCATTACAGACAGTTGGATGGGTAATGCTCTTTTACAGGTGCCTCCATGGTATTTACTGCCTGTGTGCATGTGTCAGAGCTTTACTGGAGTCCTTATTGCCGTCAGCAGATGGATGTTGTCATGAACACTATTTACAAGTTAGAAAATGGTACCTACGGTAAATATTGTATGATGTGACGGTATCATAATTCTCCATCACCTTGTTGTCTGTCCATAAAAAGGGCACAGACTTGTTTTTGTGTAATACACGGCTTTGAACATGATACAAGAAGGATGGAAGGATGTTTTTCAGTGTGGTTGCACTTGAATTTGTAACACCGAGATGTCCCACCTCAGCTACTCCTCAGCCTCTTTGCACATGCTCAGATGTGAAGAGCAGGCTGCATCATTCAGACGCTTTTCACAAGCATTTAACTCTTTGCAAACTGAGCAAATTGGCTTTATTTCTTTTAAAAACAGGCATGAGCAGCTTAGCAAGAGATGACATGAAATTTTGTGAGAAATTAGTAAAAGGACCCCAAAAAATGACAAGATTTCTAAATAAATAAATAAATGAATAGAAAAAAATATTAGAAAACTATCAAAAAAAGGGGGAAAAATGCCCAGAAACTATAATTAACTATTTAACTATAACTACAATTATATATTTACAATTATGTAAAAAGCAAAAGAGAAGTATTTTTTTTCTTCTTTTTTTGCTTGCTTAATTTCAGGGCATTTCCATGCTTTTTTCTTTATTTTACTTTTTCTTTTGTGGGTCATTTCTTGTTACATGGCATATTTCCGTTTTGCATGTTTTTTGGAAGAAGTCAAATGAATCTGCTCAGGTTTCAAAGGGTTAAAATAGCATTTTCAAAAACACATGCACCCTAATACATGGCTAAAGTGAACCCTGATCTCAAGTGCACACATGAAGCAGTGTAGGAAACATGGCAGCCTAACTTGTTGTCAAAATGTCCTCAGAGGCGGGTATTAAAGGCACTTCAAACAAAAGAGGGAGCTGATCCATTTTTACAGAAGAAACGGTTTTGCCTTTGTGAGGAAACCAAATCCCAAAATTTGCTTTGTAAAACTAAACTGTGCCTGTGGAAAATGAGGGTGGAAAAAAACGGTGTGTGTATTCGTGACAGAAATAATTGGGGTGGACAATCCGTCCTCTTCCTGATAGTGAGGTGGACGTGTCTCCGCCTCAAATGTCGCAGTGAAAAACAAACCTATCCCATCAGCATTTCCCAGTCACATCATTACAGTGTGGAGTGTGATCCCACCATCATCTGGCACTTCAAATGTCTGGCCTGTCTCACACCCTTTTGCAAAATCACTGTCAAAGTCCCATCCTTTCACATGCGAGAGCCGGGAGAGAGCTCTCTCCTGCAGCCAAAGCCCTCCACAGTGCCAGCAACAGTCGGGGCCGAACCACAGAGGGCGTTCCAACTCCCAGCTAATCAAAGCCCTTTCTACTCTTGCTGTGTGTGTGTGTGTGTGTCTGCTACGTATGAATCAAGCTGCAAGGGATGCTGGGAGGGGGCCTTCCAGGAAGTGCAGCCATCACGTTCTTTCTGTTTTGGCCAAAGCCTGGGCCAGAGCTTTAGAGGCGGCTCTGATGTTCCCTCTGAAATCGTTCTGGACATCACGACTGACGCCATTTGTCATTTTCAGCGTAAGCGCCTTTTACTTCCTAATTCTTGGAGTAAATGCTGTGGAAGCGAGTCTTGCAGTCCGACATCTCAGAGCAACAATCATTTTATTTCATTTGTAAATGCACAGAGACAACGCTGTGACTTGTTTGACTCCTGGTTGTATATCCGTTAATTACCTATTGGCCTCCATTCGGCTTTGACTGAATATGGTATTGATGGAAAACTTTGCATATACATTATATAATCACTGCAATCTCTGTGCAGTCATTCAGAAAAATTGCCTTCTTGTTTCATCCAGGCACTAACTTTGACCAAGGAAACAAGTTGCATTCAAAATGATGCGCTCAGCAGGAATAAAACAGTTTGTCTTCACTGTAAAGTTGTAATTCACATCGAAGCAGCATCCTGCCAAATAACAGATGAAGAAGCCGCTCTAGCCAATCTATTTTGCCTTTTGTTGGTGCTACAAACAGGCCAAAACAGATAAAACTGAGACCCTTTCCCTCATTGTGCCACACTTATTGGATGTCTTCATAATATCCGTGTCTGTCTGTGACACGGGACTGTTGTAGTTCAACCAGCATGCACGCTGATCTCCAAAGACCTCATGTTGGAAAAGAGATTCCTGCACACTGGGATGAAGCTCTTTATTTGATTCCTGCAGCATTCTGATCCTATAATCTTTATTTGGTCCTGGTGGCTCAAATGTTGCAGCAATAAAACAAGGGTGTTTATCCCAGTATGCAGGTATCTTTCTCCATTTCTCCTGCAAGTGTGCCTTTTCACAGCACCTGGCATTCACAAGCTGCCTATGCAAAATTTTGCTCTTTTTCTGGATCTTCTGACGCTTTTCATCCATGTTGGCTTTCGATAACATCCACTGAGGTGATAATGAGTACCTGGGACATTCTGGGCAAGAAGAAGTAGGGGGTTTGTAGAAGAAAAATGCACATATATACATAGATAAATTTCAAGATGGCAAACACGTGCATACAAACAGAAAACACAACTCAGAAACAGATATAGCAAAAAGACAAAATCACGCCTGTAGTTGCAAGCAATGCAATCACTGAAAAAAGCACAAATAACACACATGAATGCACATATAAGCGTGAGCTGGGTATTTGAAGCCTACTTCTTTGGTGCATACACAGATTAAGTATTTCATATTTACCCACAGAGCGATGGAGCAAGAGGTTAAGAGCAAAGCAAGTGCAATTCATCGCTCCTCTTTGAACATGACAGCTTAGCAGAAGAGGCTGGCTGAGAGGACCAATGCAGGTCATTAGCCTGCTGAAATACCTTCAGCTTAATTTGTTTCTGAAGTGATTATGACTGCACGATAGGCTAATTAGGAACTCTGGTTAACATTTTACTGAGACTGTTTGTAAAGCATTAAGTCCCACTGATTAAATATGGAATCCTTGATGAGTGCTCACTTGTGAAGCAACGTGTTTGACGTAAGATTTGCCTCGGCGGCACGCGGATCCTACCACTGCATTTAGTTTTGTTGAGTGATGAGTGAGCATGCCAGGCAGATACAGTGCGTCTCGATTGCTGTGGAAACATGTTCTCCGGATCTTGGAAGCCTAATGAATGTGTGCAAACAGGGCTTCTTCCAGACGAGGCAGTAGACTGTAAAACCCCAAATTTTACACAGAGATCTTCAATTTGATGGCACCAAAAAGCCATGGATATTTTAAGTTGCGGTTTTTGTGCTTTTGTTTTTTTTTTTAGTCTCATATTTTGTCAGTAACCTTTTCTGCTTAACCTCTCTGCTTACACTGATTTGATTTTGTCCATTTTGCTTTACTCCTCATCCTCCATCCTTCCCTTCCACCCTCCTCCTGTCCTTCACTTATCCATTCTTTAAAAGTCATTTCAGGTTAGCTGGAATGTCACATCGCTCAAGTCTGCCCTCTGGGGCGGCTCCTGTTATTTTAAGGGGTCATGTACATTTATCCAAGCAATGAATAAAGAAGCACCCAGAGGCTGGAATAAGCCAAAACTGAAAGGAAGAAAACAACATTTACCTTTTGAAGCAGGCATAAAAATGCTGCCTGTTTAAAGGCCAAAGGTCAGAGATGGTGGCCACCTGTCATTGGTTGGCTTGTGGCCCCTGCTCACTGGACCTTCAGTCCTCGGCCACCGCCCCAGCTGACCATGACTGGCAGATTAAAGAACGTTCCCATTGAAAAGAAATCTGCTCGAGTGCTTTTTAGAAACACTGGCAAGTACATCAAAGGCTAGGTTCAGTATTTTTCAACGCCGGCCACATTAAAATGTTGATACCTATCATTTAGAACCATGACCTCACCACCAGCTTTAGTGAGAAGAAGCTCACCACTCTGTTGCAGCCTCTAGCGAGCCCTCAAAACAATCCAGGAGATCAAATGCAGGTATGTCTTGAACCCCGTCCACCTCACCTCCCAACCCCCAAACAAGGAAGAAATGGTCGGAAATGGTACTGTCTAACGGGTAATATTACCTTGTATACATCCATGTTGTTCTTCTGCTTACCCAGCTAATACTGCGTTCACTTAATCTTGGACCTCAGAATTTCTGTCTAGATTTCTGACCTGCAACAACATGGTTCACGGTGTCAACCGAGACAAAACGAAATGCTCTTTTCCTCGGTACTCCCTGTGGAGGAATATTCACCTGTTCCCCTATTGGCTGGTGCAGTGACTTTAAAAACTTAATTTGCAAAATTTTTTAAAGGCCACAAACAGTCCCCTGTTGGTGTGTGCTGAAGACGAGCATGAAGCTGCAGCACAGTGGTAAAGGTCGCCCTAAGGCTGTTTTATGTTATATGATATTTTATGGTTATAAATGCTAATAATCAAGATTTTATCATGGCCTGGGTTGAAAAATTACCAACCTCTGTCTTTTTGGAGGTATTGTTTCCATTGGAATTTTAATCGTGTCATTTAAAGCCTCAAACACCATTTAGACCATTATTGGACACAAAACCTCTTTACTGAAACTCAAACTAATGAAATTCTTTTCGAGTTAGCAGCTCTTTAAGCATAAGCAGCATAATGCCTATTCAGTGGCAGAGGAAACTGGTGAGACAGTGTATACTGAACAGTCACAATTTCCACATGCTTGCCATTTGAGTGCTTGTTTCTGGAAACATTTAAGCCTGGTTATTTGTGTGCATTTGATAGAAGACCATTGCATCAAGTTGCATCACCTCCATCAACATTTTCATTATGAAATGCATGCATTGAAAAGGGAGAAGGTTAACAGTTTAATTTGGTTGCTTTTCTTTTCTTTTCTTTTCTTTTTTTTTTTGAACGCTTAGCTACTGCTTAGATTGCTTTGCCAGTGGGTGTAGTGCACATTAAGCAGTGATATAAAGCGCAATCTCATAATGACTAAAGATCTGTTGTGTCTGCTAAGCACTAACAAAACGATTGAGTCGTAAGCAAAGAAAGAGAGGGGGGAAAAGAGGAAAAGGAGGAATGTGAGCGAGAGAGAGAGAGAGAGAGAGAGAGAGAGAGAGAGAGGCATTTAGTTGGCAGACAGTTTCCTGATTCAGCCAGGCTGGAGAGCAGGGGTAGCTGTCTTCTTCCATGTACCTCATCTATCACTGCCTATTTCTAGGAGACTCACCCTTTTCCCCCCACCATACAAGCACACACACACACACACACACGCACACACACCCAGGAAAGGGGAGAGCGAATTCAATCTTTCCTTGCCTCACAGTCATCTGCAGAAATGCATTCGTTCACCCTTCGCAGCGGGGCCCCAAAACCTGCCAATAATCATCCGACAGGGTGGGAAAGAATCACGGCAGGTAGCTTAGCTTTCCTCATGTGATCTGTTTCCAATCTGTAAAGTCCCACAGGTTGATTAGGGAAACTGGTTTGAAGGAGTGGTGTCAGTCTGCGACAGCGGGGATCCGGTGGTACTTGTGGAAGACGAGCCTGCACAGGGACATGACGATTGTTCTTCATGAGCTCAAAGCCCTTTTTGTCGCAGGAAATTGGAGAGCGAAATATGTGACTTCTGAAGGAAACAGAGATTAATGTGTTTTCAGGAATAACACAATCTTCTGTAAAACTTCATACTGTACCATATCGCATATTGCAATATCTTGACACAATCAAAACAAAGTAGTTAAACCAGCACCAGGCAATACGGCAAGTTGGTAGCCCCACGTGGCAATAAAGAGTAACTGTTTGAAATTTAAAGATTTAAACACTCAGAAACCCTGCAGGGTGAAGTCACTGAACTAAATCCTGTAAAGTCAGTCAACACACACACATGACATTGAAAGGCATAGTGTGTGTTGTAAAAATGTAATCTAGGATCATGACAGCTTGCAACAGCATTGAAAACCAGTATCAAAATCAGTTTGCCTGCACAGTTTGGTTCCCAACAATTCCCAAAGCAGTCTTAATGGGAATTTTTGGCCCCGGCATTGTATTTTATTTTGACAATTTTGTATTTGCTTGCACTGATGTTGATTTTGGCTAACTCCTGCACACTATTGTCTGACAAACGCTTGCTGGAACACCATAGGACATGCTATGTATATGTGATCTGTCATCAAGTTGAAATTTGCGAAAGTTTGGGCCCAAAGGTGCAGAAGAGTTTGTTTTGACAGGAAGACAAATTTTCCCCAGCAAAGTAACGTGCAGGAGGCGGCCAAGTTCAGCGTCAACCTAAAGCAGCACAAAATGTTCACAATATTCTGGCTTTCCTCTGTCGAACACCAGGCCTGGACCGCTGCCATGCTCAATATGTCCAAACAAGAGGACGACTTCTCATCAGGATCATTTGTCTCAGGTCAGAACGAGGGGCTGACGATCACAGCCGTGGTCTCCTTCTTTCAGACAAAACTATCTCACCCGGGTGAATGCCAGCATAAGTTTGCTGACGTCGACTCCTCTCTTTCCTCTCTTGTCTGTCTCCCCTCTCCCTCGTCATTTGCATAATCCCTGTGACACTCCGATTAATAACTCCAGTGTGATTTGCATATCTATGCCTGAAATTGAGGACAGACATTCATACGGTAAATGCGGTCCAGCAAGAAACAAACTCTCATATGTTTTTGGTTGGACATGGAATCTCCAGGGAAATGGATGCACATGGAATATTCTTTGGTTAAATCACACACACACACACACACATACACACGAACACACTCGCAGGATATTCTCTAACTCTCCATCCCCAATCCTTCCCGTGAGCTCTTGGCCCCAACCAAACAAAGAAAGGCTGGGAAAACGGAGACCTTACCACTCCAGGAGTTCCTGGTACAAACAGTTTAAGAAGATACAACCCCCCAAAAATACCACGGCAGAGCTCTGGTTAAAGCGTTCCTTTGACAGTGGAGGCAGACGGGCGTGAGAGGCTTGTATTCACTTCAACAGTGCCCCCCAGTGGGGACAAAGACTAGCTTTTGTGGCTTCTTGCCTGCTCGACCATCAAATCACTGCACCCAGCAGATACCTCAACAACAAGGTACATTTTCAGTAACAAATCAAAATATTCCCCTAATATATTCACTCTACTGACCCCCTAACCTGAATCAGGCGACAGCAGTTGTCAGCCCATCACCATATTGTGATTTTAAGGTCCGTCTATGTATTTGTGTGTCTCTACTCACTGAAAGGAAATTCTAGTCTCACATTTAGAGTTGGTGATAGAGTTGAAGCCCAGCTGTCAGTTTGCTTGTGTGTTAATTACAGTCAAATGTCATATTTAAACAAAATGCCAACAAATATCAACACATACATTGGTCTATTATGCAGCTTCAATATGATTAACATGATGCATATCATATTTAGACTTTATCAGTATTACATCTATATGTGAAGACCTTAATCTGAATTGATTCTAATATTTTGATAATATTTTGATTAAATACCATGCAAGCACAAATGAATATGTTAAATTTAATCTATAAAAAATAATTCTATATGTTATTCTTGTCCTGGATTTCAGAAGTGTTTCAGTGTCCCGTGACCTAAACAGGACTTTTTGGGAGGCTTTTGCACTCTGACATAAAAAAAAAAAATTGAAAATTGAAAATTGAAAATTGAAAAAAAAAAAAAATTCTGGAGGAAGCACTGATTATATTCAACTTTTAATATTTAACCACATGTATCTGTATTCGTATCAAAACCCCCCAAACAGCCGAGCCCTAGTGTGAATCCCTTAACCTGTGCGGGCCCTAATGCATTTGTACTGGGTGACTGACACATGCGCACACACACACACACACACCTCCGCACACACACATCCAAACCTTCACTGCCCCTAGGAGACCGACGGCTGGAAATGACAAGCCTGCAATGAGGTAATGACATTTCCTTCTCCGTAATGTGGCCAAAGGCATGTCTCTCTCCCTCTCTCTCTCAGAGAGCGACAAGACGGGGAAATCTGGCCGGCTCCGGTGACAAGCCCTGTTCTAATCGGCAGGTACAGCTTTCACTGCAGCTCAGGACTGAACCACAGAGCAGCAGCTAAATAATTGAACAGGTGCAATATGTTGAGGCAGGGCAGGGGGTGGGGTAGCGGGTGAAGGGGAGAGGAGGACTCTTCCAAAATGTCTGCAGTGTCCTCCGCTCGGGGTAAAAGTCATCAAATGTTGGTTTGTGGAAAATGTCAGAGTACTCCCCTCTCATTTTGCGGTCCAGAAACATGCTCCCTTCTGCTTGATTTGCCAAAGGCGCCTGTTGTGGGCAGCGCTGTTTTCTTCTTCTTTTTTCTTTTTTTCAGATGTTCCACCACACACAACCTTCTTGCCCCGTTTGGAAAAGCAGACATGCCATTGTTTTTTGCTTCCGTGTTGCCTCCAGGTTTCCGTCAAGGCTCGGGGTTGCCATGACAACAAATTGGGATGTCATGCCAGCGTGGCACCCTTGTCTAACCTCACATGAACGAGGACTTCACGGCCATACAGATTCCTGATTTCACGGAAAAGCTGTTGGCGGAGGGAAGTGAGGGAGAAATGGAGGGGAGGGGGCTGACTGACCTTGGGAGATTGTTCCTCTTCAGGGTTTAGGGAAAGGGAGGGATGCATTTACTTAGAGAGACGCTACAAAGCAGGTAGCCAGTCGCCCAGCCCCACATGGCGAGTGCCACAGCTGCAGTCAGCTGAAACTGACGTGGTCTAGTTGTGAAGGGAAAGCGCTGCCCTCTGACACAAACAACAGCAACAGTGAGGTGTGCAGGTACCCTGTCTGAACGCGACACTAGTTAAGCATCTTTAAGAGGAAGGTTCAGTAAACATTAAAAAGAGCGAAAGAAACCCGAGAGCAAACAAACTACATTAATAAGAGGGAACATTAAAAGGAGCCTGGTGAAGTGAAAACAACTGATTGTCATTGGTGTCAAAATATATGTTTGTGGACATTTATACAGTCAAGAAATAGACTTTTCACCCTTAAATCCTTAGCCTATGTGTGAACTTGTCAAAATGTGCTATAATGTTTATCTAAATGGGGCGAAAATGTAACAAAACCCACTAATCTAATAGCTGCTGATGTAGCATTTTTTCCATGATAATGTAATACTATATTGGCCAATGTGTTTATTACTATAAAATAAAATTATTACAGCATCAGTCAGAGGAAGTTAGTTCATTATCAGTGTTTCCTCTGTATTCATGGAACAGTGGTGCACCACCTTATTGTAATTAAATGTTTTGTTTGTAAATTAAAATAAGTAATGATTATATAGTGATAAAACATCTTAAACACTAGAACCTCAATTTGAAACATAACTTGAACACCAACAGTCCCAGATATGGGGCAAAGCTAAAAGTATTGCTCGCAGCAACAAAGCTACATAAACAATACAGAGGATATTCTCCATTATCCAGATTTTGACAAGTTATCACTTATTTCATCATAATTATTTTTGTTGACATGACAGATTTTTTCAGCTGCAAAATACCATTAGGCTTTTGTGTCTGATCTTTTCTGTGTGTTGGTGATTGAAAACAATATTCAGAATTATCAAGCTTGCTCATGGAACCATGCATTTTTGAAGGAACAGCTTTACCATGTGAAGCCAGACACAGACTCCTTCCTCAATTTTTCAGATGCAAGAAAAAAAAAAAAAAAGAAAAAAAGAAGAAGAACGTCAAAGTCTTCTGTGCCATCTCTCACTCCTGAAAGTTTGACTGCGCCAATCAATCAAGTTGGGCGTTATGGCTGGATAATGTGTGTTTTCTCTCAAGAACGCCCGTCAAAGGAGGCATTGTGGAGAGAGCCTCCTCTGGACCCACAAAGGTGTCACAGTAAGCAGAGGTTGTCAGAGGCTTGTCACTGCTGGGTGGTTTGAAAGCATGAAAAATACCCTCTCAGGGGATGGAAGGAGGACGAGTGGTGAAAGGAGAAGGAGTGTGCCTCTGCATGGATGTGAGTGTATGTGTGTGTGTGTGTGTGTGTGTGTGTCTGTGTATGTGAATGTGCAAGACTCTTAACTCACTTTAGCTTGTTGCATTAACCCTTGTCAATCCTCCAGACAATGGCTCTCAATCCACGTGCCGGATGGTTTCCATTCTCAGGGCTGACGGCTGTATTATTCAGCGTGACATGCTGTGTCATGGGCACATCAAACTCTTCACCTGATTCAGTGCTGGCAGTTTAGGTTCACACTGACATGTTGATTATTTGCCTGGATTTTATAATTATGGGGTTAAGATTACATCAAAAAGTAATCCTGGCAGGCTGCTGGTTTAGAGTGGTGGTATTTATTGTCATTTATATCTGACAGGGAAGCACCTTTGACACAGCTGACAAGAATTCATTAAGAGCAAAATACACTGCATAGGAGAATCTGCATGTGCTTCACTGTAAATGTTGTTTATTAAATCATTTTCAAAACTCTTCCTGAAACAGTTCATCTCAAAAAGCGTTGTCGGATTTTCTCACCAATCCCAGTGAGGCTCACATGCATAGCAAGTTAACCAGGGCCTGGACTGTTTGTGTGAGGTGTCGGTGCTCAGTTTTTACTCCCATTTTACCAGATAAAATGATGATTTGCTCACAGAACTTGAATGAATAGGAACGGACATTGCACTATTTGTGGTGGTCATTTGGCTGGTACAGTGTGTCATGCTGTGTTACACAAAGTGAGCATAACAATAGCAAAATTGGGCTTCTCCTATTAGCTCCCCCAGTCCAACCCTGTCTCATGGGAGTTTGTGCAAGGTTGCGAAATGTAATATACAGATCTGTGTCCCTGGACACAAATTGTACATTTTTTGTGTGCATTTGGACAAAACTTAATTTGTGTCCATGAACATGAATTTTCCTTTACCAGAACTGTCTAAAACCACTTTCAGAAGGGGCTACGTTTTGATAGCTTTATCCAACAAGAACGTATATCAAGTGGGAAAAAGTTCTGTTTAGACATAAAAACCATTTGGTTGTGGTTAGTAAATAGTTAAGTTTAGGCATTAAACCCAGAAATTAGACTTGACTTTGGTCTATGAAAATGAACACTGGTCTTGTTTCAGACTAAAACCTGGGTTGTCTGAGTGAAAGTCATGTTGACTGGTCCATCCATCACCTTCCTCCTACTGTTGACTTTTACATTGTGTACATTACTTTTAAAGTCATGCTAACTATTATGAAAAAAATATGGACAATTCATGTCCATAGACAATAAACTATAGATTACATTTCTGTAATTATATGACAAACTGCCGCAAGATTGGGCTGTCCAGTCAGCATCTGCAAACTAGCAGACCTAGCTGGTCAGCATCATCAATCATGGCTTTTACTTGATATAACTTGTTAAATGTTACAAACTGTACTAATTTAGCCAAACTTCAGAAAAGTATTTGTTAACTTTAAACAGCTAACAGGCCCCAGCTGAAAGGCAAGACGACTTTCCACTGCCTTGGTTCTCGCTGTAAAACCTCTCACCTCAGTCATTTGTGAACTGCCTTGAAACAGTTTATACAGAACTAGCCCAGTACCATGGCAACGATACACATAAACCAACCATCCTTGTATGTTGGTTTGAATGGGAAAGGCCATGCTGCTCCATTCAAGTTCTGTGGATTTACTTGTGAGGTCTGGGTGAAATCAATAGAGTTGTGCTTACAGCTGTTGCACATAAGAGTCTTATTTTGACTGAGACTGTCAGTGGTGGAGATAATCATATATCACTCAACTGCATAAGGATGATTTCTGAAAACGACTGAGGTCATGAAATCATTAGAGAAAGGATTTAAAGTTGAGCTAGACAGTGCTGCACTTTGGCGGCCCCAAGTGGCATCGGGAGATAACTGAATTTCAGAACTTTAGATGGACATAGGACATTACTCAGAAGTCATATGTGACAGCAATAAACGACACACTCTTTGGTGCAAATGTCTTCTTTATAGTGTGTGGTGGGGTGGAAGTGGTGAAGAGGTTCAGAGACAAAGCTGCTGTTTAGATGACGCGTTTGGATTTCATTGTCGATGCAGCACTTCCTGTGCACCAAGACCAATTCCCACTAGAGGCCATACCTGACACCAGAAAGCAATTTGGGTAACTGGGGCAAATCCACTGTGGTTTCATCTGGCTTGCAAGGCTGCTTGTTTCTAGCTTTGAGAGAGGCCTGTTCAAGCTCCAAAACCAAGACTGAACTGTTCAAGAGCTGTCTAACTTAATAAGGCAAATAATGTGATCTCTATTTCAAGGTAAATTTCCACAGAAAAGACATCCTTTCAAGATCTTGACGTCCAAAAGGCACACGCTGATGTAGCTAAGTGAAGAGATTATATTATTAACCGAGCATAACTAATGAACATGACATCAACGTACAATGTAATGTCATAATTACCTTGTGCATAATGACAATACCATCTACATAACAGAAAAAATCATCTTCCTAAAGCCAAGCATGTGCTATATTTGGTGTGGTTCTGTTTTTTTTTTTTTTTTTCTTGTCAGTTGTGATAAGAGACTCGTGGAATAGATTATGCTTTGCTGGGTTCTCAGGGGGTTGGGCTGGCTCCTGTTAGAATTCATTTAGTCAGATAGCCTCTGTGGATTATCCCTGTGTTCAGAGGCCTGTGTTTCTGACAGGTCATTATTGCACATCACACTGGGACCCACCACGATGAGCACCATGTAGTGAGGCCCACCACGTATCCACAGCTCTGCACTGTGGTGTTGTGCACACACACACACTATCAAACACGGCGGACAGGGGGAAGAGATGCCCGTTCATCTGATGTGCTGAGAGTTCAGCGGTGGACCTGATAGATCTCCTGCCCCGGCTCTCCATGGTCATTACTGGTGCTTTAAAGAGGCCAGGGCCAAGGAGAGGGCACACATTGGTAGAAATATTAGCTATGAGAGATGAGTAGAACGCTTGATGGATTGATCTGGAGCTTGCATTTAGGAGAGATTCTATGTCAGTATCAAAGGAGAAAGGAGAGTCGGGGGTTGGGTTTGACATCTCTGTTTCTCACTCACACAGACATGTATGGATGTTTTCACAGTGATATTAGTTCTACAACCTTTGCCATACCTGAAAGGACTGTACCGGTCCTATTTTGACTTGTCGTCAGCAGTCATGACTGTTATTCATCCATCACAAAGATTGGTTGCATGACTATATTAAGCATGCTTTCATGGCTTAGAGATCCTCACTAATTTACACCAGTTCACTCCCATTCATGTTATTAAAATGTAATAAACTGCTGGGAAACTCCAAGGGTGCTGAACATAGGTAATTCCATCTTCTGAATATGACATGTACATTCACTAAACTTAGCATAAATCCATTAATATTTGTTCACTTGATGGGATTCTGTTACTTTGTTTTGAGTGGGCCGGGCCAACTATAGTGGAGGACAATGATTGGCTGAGAAATGCGCCACAAAACGAAGGAGCACGTTCCTTACATGTAACAAAAGCAACAAGACACGGTCCTTTGTGATTTTCATGAAATGGAAACTCAGATCCATGTGACGTCTCCTAAACTCCAATGATCAAGGCTTTGACAAAGCCAGCTGACAGCTGACTCGCATTCAGACTTTATGCCTCTTCCCAAACTGAGGCAGGCTCAAGCACAACATCAGCCGGCTCATTGCATCCCTTAAGTGGTGTGCAACTGGTTCCCCCCTCAGAGTGTCTGACTGAGCTGGCTAGCTCCTAAATAATAAAACAGCAAAGACCCAGTATTTATGTGGAAGCTCAATGGCAGAGCAAACAAAACACAAGGCCTTTCAATCAGCTGTAGCACTAGTGGAAAAATGACCTGACTATCATTAAGAAGCATTAGAAGAACATCTCCTGAGCTGCACACAGCTAATATTCACAGCTAATTGGCGAGTGCTGGCTGACTGTCTGTCGAAACTATGACAATACAGCAGAATTATAAAGAGCTGCCATGGGGACGACTGGATGACTAGATGGGATTAATGTAAACAACGGAGACGTTGTTGATGATGTTCCCGGGCTCTGAGGGACCATTCTTTGACGATGTAGCACAAAGAAATTAAGCTGCGAGGAACTACATTGTCTCATTGCAAATTGTCTCGCTGAGTACACGGCTAGGATCCAAGACGCCTGTTGAATGTTGAACTGAATCCAGACGGGCAAGGTCACTGTTTCTGAACCCTCCCGGTAATTATTCTTGATACAAGGATTAATATCTAATTCAAGGTGTAGGCCTGGATGACTCTTCTGTTATTAACTTTGCTACAGCAGGGAAACCTTTCTGGATTATTTCGATTCATGTGATTACTTTTGGCCTAGTCGCTGATTGCAAACTGTGCTGCTAGGTTTACTCACCACATTGATTTCCCTGCCAATATTGAGGCTAGAGCTCCCAAGACACATCACCCTGCTCTGTCTCCTATACTCTGTAAATCTTATTAGAGTTAGGAGCTGATGGAAGCTCTTTCCCTGTATGATACTGAGAGGAGCACAAGGTTAAAAGAAGAGCAAAGTTCGGCTGAGGTTGAAATAAAGTGGTCTTCAAGTTATCCGTGCTGTTAGAGAGAGTAATTCTTACCCGAGCTGGCTCTCAACAAGTGCGAACGTCAGTTTTATATGATGAAATAGAAAAATTCAACACCATTTATTTAGCTCCAGTGGTTCAATCATTTCCCCATAAAACTGAATCACGGTTGAGTGAGCATACCTGCGCTTTCACAAGACGTGTGGGCGGAAAATGTGAAATACAGGCTAGGCTAATGGTCAACTCATGATGCAGTTCAGCTTTCTATTAAGTCAATATTCTCACTAATGCTACAGCTATCATAATGCCTGAAATGTATTTTGTACTGTTGGGCTGCATCCACTTTTTAATGCTGTGAGGATTAGTAACACTTAACAT